>JAQMYF010040416.1:0-11333 GCA_030014195.1 Neosilurus mollespiculum
AGCATTAGCCTTGAAAATGACATCAAGATCAATTTAACAGAAAAACAGAAACTTCATCACAAATCCACAAACTCATCTTACACACGAAATTGAGAATTGAAATCAAGTGTTGTTAAATTTAAACTGTTTCCACAGTCGCTGAATTTCAGATGGTACATTACCAACAGAAACTCAGGGACGATTTTCTGGCATGTGAGTGTAAAACACACACACACACACACACACACACACACACACACACACACACACTTATTATAAATCCTGGGATTAACATCTACCCTGTGGATATTTTATTATTTTAGATTTCTGTAATCTGACTCTGGATCCCCACACAGTACATCATGAACTCATTCTGTCTGAAAAGAACAGAGCGGTGACCCACAATAAGACAAAACGGCGATACCCTGATCATCCAGAGAGATTTAATGTCTGGACTCAGGTGCTGTGTAAGGAGAGTGTGTGGGGATGCTGTTACTGGGAGGTGGAGTGGAGCGGTGATGTTGTTTTCATATCAGTCTCATATAAAGACATCAACAGTCAGTCCTGGAGTCTGCGATGCTCTTCTTCTCAGCTCTGTTTTTGGCACAATAACATTATGACTGATCTACAAGGTGAAGCATCCTCCAGAATAGGGGTGTATGTGGATCACAGTGCAGGAACTCTGTCCTTCTACAGCGTCTCTGACACGATGACGCTCCTTCACAGAGTCCACACCACATTCACCCAGCCTCTATACGCCGGGTTCAGGGTGTGGTATAACTCGACGATGAGATTATGTGATCCAAATGACCCGAGGCAGCTGGCCAATAACAGTCACAGAGCCACCGTCCCAGTTGATGAAAATTGATTTTTGAAAAATATTACTTAATCTTTAAATAAATAATAAATCTTCAAAATTATAATTTTTAATAAACAATATCTGCTTATTTCAGTCTGAAAGTTTTTGGGAGTATCAACAATTTATATTTACATTGTAATATTTGTTCAGGTCCTCTCTCCCCTTCTTTCTTTCCTCCTTTGCTAGAATTTTGCACCCCAGCAGCACAGCAGCCCAGCAAATGGCTGACCATTGCTAAGAGAAAAACACACACAGAAACAGGAAATTCCTCCAATTAGCTCATTCAAGTTTCAACACTTTGGCGGACTGAGAAATTGCTCCCCAACCGATGACATTGTTTTGCATATTTATTTTTAAACTTGATGCAACTGGACAACTTATCGAGTGAAGGAAGTCCATCATGTCACTTGTGCTACACCTAAAAAAGCAAATTGTAGACAAATGTGTAATATGCTACATAATATTTAAGCATCTTTAAATGTCTTTGATTTTGTTAATTTTAATCATGTCTGGTCTGTGTAAGTCGGCATGTGAATTCAATCCAGCTGGCATGTGAATATGAGGAATACAATATTAAGCATCAGAATTGGGATAACCCAGTGAAGCCAATTTGTATTTGATGGCAGCAACATGTCTCAAAATAGTTGTTATTATTATTATTATTAATATTATTATTATTATTACTATCATTCATTCATTCATTCATCTTTTAAGCTGCTTAATCCTAATTAAGGTCACGGGGAGGTTGGTGCCCATCTTAGCTGACTCTGGGCGAGGGTGGGGCACACTCTGAACAGCTCGCCAGTTCATCGCAGGACCAACACACATGCAACCATTTACAGTCACACCTAGGGGCAATCTGGAACAGCCAGTTAACATACTGTGCATTTTTTGGACTGTAAGAGGAAACCAGGGTACCCAGAGGAAACACACACAAGCACGGGGAGAACATGCAAACTCTTCTCCTCTTGCTGTGAGGTGCACAAGCTAAGCACTGTGCCACTGTGCCACCTACTATTACTAATATTGTTGTTGTTGTTGTTACTATTATTACTTTCACTGTTATTGTTGATATATTATTATTATTATTATTGATGTTTTTGTTGTTTTCTTTAGTCATTTTGTTTAATTATTTAATTCATTTACTATCTCATTGTTTCTTTTATAAGTACTATTGCTTTTTAACTTTTTTATTAGTATTTGAAATTAGCCTCATTCACCCCTTCATGACTGAGTTATACACTGGGTTTTATGTATTTTATACATAAATGTTCAACAAGTATTGTGAGAAAGGTGAGAAACGATTAAATGCCTTTGAATGAATAAGTCACTTAAATGTCTTGATGCACAGTGTTTTATGTTTCAAGAGGAAAATAAATGCTGAAAGGTAGATAATATATTTGTGTGCATGAGATTTATTCAGAATGTCCCTTAAAAAATGTGCTCTGACTATTTATTCATTCATTCATTTTCTGAACCACTTTATCCTAATTAGGATTGCAGGGAGGCTGGTGCCCATCTCAGCTGACTCTGGGCGAGGGCAGAGTACACCCTGGATGGCTCGCCAGGCCATCACAGGTGCTCTGACTATAGCAAAGATAATTCTTTAGAAATAATACATTTTAAAAATAATAAAATTGTGTCTTTTTGTCTGGCTGCTGGTGGGAACACACCCTACTTGTGTAAAAGTCATTTGTTATATTCTATAACTTTAAAGTTAAATAAAAAGAAAGCTTTTCAAACTCTACTGTTACCCCTGAACATATGTATATTTTCATTATCAGCTGGTTCACTCTCGTGAGAGTGCGAAATTAGGGTTAGGTTTAGGGTGAATGGTACGTGAATTCCCCAGCTGATATAAGGCAAGATATCGGCAGAAAATAACAGAATGCAGATATTAAACTAACAAATTAGATATAAACTGGTGAACATCTGAATAAAATAAAACCAGCCACATCTACACATATTACGAGCTTACATACATTTGACAAACAGCCACTTATTTATATTAACGAATGGCATAACCTGCCGTTATTCGTATGGACATTTACCGTCACCAACACGTACATCACGTGCAACTTTTTTTTCCCCCTTCATTAACAAGCTTTCAATAAAAATAGGATGCTTTGATGTGCAAAGATGTATACAATGTATGCAAGCTTTTGTTAAGCTTGGGTTTAATTTCCTTTTAACCACTTTCTGTCTATAAAAAAACAACAAATATTAATTATGCATTGGGGAAAAAAAGCCATGAGCTCAAAGTAGACCACAAGTTTGTAGACCACAAAAATCAGGATTGTGTCATGGCAGGTAAAAGGAACCAAACCCTTACATCAGGGGATACAAGATTTTTAACAAGCAAAACTTGTTCAATTCAATTCAATTCAGTTAAATTTGTATAGTGCTTTTTATAATTTACATTGACACAAAGCATCTTTACATAGTAAAATTAAAGAATTTAAACGTATGACTTTAAACTTGTCTCTATAAACCCTAGACATTCCTAATGACTGTGAGGTTCCGCCGAAGGCTTTAGTCATGTCTGTTCTGTTTTGATCTGCTCTCTCCTCTCCCGTGTGTTTCTGATTACAGGCTTCGCCCTGATTAGCTCACCTGTTCCTCATCCCCACCAGAGGATAAAAGGGGGCCGCTTACCTTGTCCAGGTGGCCAGATCGTCTTGGTCCGTCAATGAATGAGCATTTGCGTCTTCACAGCGAGAGCCTTGGGCCGTCACTGAATGAGTGCTCGCATCTTCACAGAGAGAGCTTGGGCCGTCATTGAATGAGCACTGCGTCTTCACGAAAAGAGCTTGTGCCGTTATAGAGAGAAGACGTATCTCAGCGTACGCACCGCGATCCAGCCGTACAGATCCACTGTGTTCATGTACCACATTTTCCGTGTTCTAATAAAGAATCCGTGTTTGCACTTTATCCTGATCTTCTCGTCTCTGTCCTGCATTTGGGTCTATCAGTTTATAGTATCGCCGTAACAATGACCAAGCCTGTGGCGAAGGTTCCATGGAAAAACTCCTTCAGGAAGAAACCTTGAGAGGAACCAGAGACAAAAGGGAAACCCATCCTCGTTTTGGCGAAACCAGATAAAAATTCAAACCATGTAGCAGAAACTTCACTACAGTTTAACATGAAGTCTAGATGGTTATCTCATAACTGTAATTGTAGTCCTATATCATTTCAGTAAAAGAGTTTATATCAACAGCAGTGAAAAGCCATCTTCACAGTTTCTGAGTGTATATTTAGGTCCATATGGGTCATCATCAGCAGGAGCGAGGGGCTTCTAGAAATGAGAACTTTAGCCAGTAGTAGCACATCAGGACGAAACACAAGATTCAGAGAGCAGATTCAGAAGTAGCACGTGTACCTCAACAAAAACACAGAGAGCAAGAGAGAGAGAGAGAGAGAGAGAGAGAGAGAGAGAGAGAGAGGTTGTTACTTATGTGTATAACAGTGTAATAGTTAAAGGATATATTTTATTAGTGCTGCATGCAAACTGTGACTATGACATGACTATGACATCGTACATTAAAAGAGAGAACCAGATGATTGGGTTCGTCTCATTTTTAGAAAAAAAAAATTACTCCCAAGTAGGATATAATCTTGAATTTGATATCCTCTAGGCTCTTTTTATGTCTAATGTTAACTCAAAAGTAACTAGAGAAAAAGGTAACTGAAACAAAACTGATTTCAAACAATCAGATTCTTTAAATCACACAGAAGCACCATCGCACCAAAATCTCTCTCCTATTGTGTAGCTACAAACTCTGTCTTTAAAGCCACACCCACTGTCTGTCCCACTGTTTCTCACAGTTATGATCAGTTTATCAGGTAAAAGAGAACGTAACTTAGATATCTCTCACTCTCTCTCACTCTCTCTCTCTCTCTCTCTCTCTCTCTCCCTCTCTCTCTAGTTCAGGAAAATGGCAAAGGCCAGTATTTCTGTAGATCAGGATAGCTTTATTTGTTCACTGTGTCTGGAACTCCTCAACGATCCAGTGACTATTCGGTGTGGTCACAGCTTCTGCAAGGTGTGCATTAAAATATTCTGGGATCAGGAAGATCAGAGAAGGATCTGCAGCTGTCCTCAGTGTAGAGAGACTTTTATTCCAAGGCCTTTTGCACACAGGAACAACATGCTGGCTGAAGTGGTGGAGAAACCGAAGACTGAACTCCAAGCTGCTTCTCTTGCTCACTGTTATGCTGGAAATGGAGATGTGGAGTGTGATGTCTGCACCAGGAGAAAAAACAAAGCCCTAATGTCCTGTCTGGTGTGTCTGGCCTCGTTTTGTGAAGATCACCTTAAACCTCACTATCAGTCTCCTGCCTTTAAGAAGCACAAGTTAGTTGAACCCTATACAGAGCTCCAAGAGAAGATCTGCTCTCAGCACGACAAACTGATGGAGATCT
Organism: Neosilurus mollespiculum; assembly: GCA_030014195.1. Lineage (NCBI taxonomy): Eukaryota > Metazoa > Chordata > Actinopteri > Siluriformes > Plotosidae > Neosilurus > Neosilurus mollespiculum. The sequence continues at coordinate 5,261 of JAQMYF010040416.1, forward strand.
ACTGCCGTATTGACCAAAGATTTATCTGTTACTTGTGTATGATAGATGAACATAAAGGTCATGATACTGTTACAGCTAAAGCAGAAAGAACTGAAAAACAGGTGAGAAAAAAAGTACATTATTATTTACCAAGTAATTCAATGGAAGATTTAATTTATATTCTATGACCTTGATCTGCTGAAATTATTATTATTGTTATTATTATTATTTTTAAGTAAAATGTTTTTTGGTAAGGAACTGTTAAACATATCAAATCATTCACTGTACTTTAGCCCCCACTTTGGAATGCATGGGTGTGGGTGTGTGACCAATTTGACTGCACAAATAACTCTTATCTGTTTGCAAACATAACCTTTGATTCTTTATCATCAACTTATCAGAATTAATCTATCCAACATAGGGTGGCAGGGTGGCATAGTGGTCAGTACAGCCACCTCATTGCAAGAAGATCCTGTGGTCAAGTCCTGGACTCAGCTAGGGCGTTTCTGTGTGTAGTATGCATGTTCTCCCTGTGCTTGCACGGGTTCCTCTGGGTACTCTGGTTTCCTCCTACAGTCTAAAGATGTGCACTTAAGGCTGTTCCAAATTGCCCATAGGTGTGTGTATTAATGTGAATGGTTGTATGTGTGTTGGCCCTGTGACGGATTGGTGAGCTGGAATGTGGATAAATAATAGGAAGAGGTTGATGAATAGGGAAGGTGGGAAAGAACAAGGTAAATAAAGTTAATCAGGACTTTATTTACCTATGATCAAAACACAGATAGCATCTGTTGTCTTTCCCATTAACTAATTTAATAAATAAAATAAAATAAAAAATTCATTAAATTAAAATGGTGGCATGGTGGTGCAGTAGTGAGCACATTTGCCTCACAGCAAGAAGATCCTGGGTTTGAGTCCCAGGCTTGGGCATTTGTTTGTTGAGTTTGCATGTTCTTTTTGTGCTTGCGGGGGTTTCGCGCTGGGTGAGCAATCTGGAAGACAGTGTATTCCGCGTCGCAGAGATGGGGCGGAAGCACTGAGCGAGTAATCCGGAAGTGAGTGTATCCCGTGTTGCAGAGGTGGGGTGGAAGCGCTGAGTAAGTAGTCTGGAGGTGAGTGTATTCCGTGTCGCAGAGATGGGGCGGAAGCGCTGAGCGAGTAGTCCAAAAGAGAGTGTATCCCGTGTCGCAGAGATGGGGCGGAAGTGCTGGGGCTCGAGGAGGTATTGGAAGGAGAAAAAGGAGACATCCATAAGTCATCCGTAACCAAATACACAAAGAAAGATCACTAAGCAAGTGGTTTTTTAAGAGAACTGCCCGAAATACCGCGTAGGCAGCGAGAATACTCTGAGAATACTAGTTTTGACCTTGCCTGTTCCTTGACCATTCTTACTAGCTTTTGTGATTTTTGGATACCTCTGCCTATGTTTTTGACTTCTTGCATATCTCTGATCATCGCCTGTTTTTTGACTACGACTTTGCCTGCTGTTTTTAAATTATCTGTTAATCAATTAAATATTGTGCTCTACACCTCTTCGGTCTGTGTCTGGATCCTTTTCTCTCTGTACACAACCCTAACAAGGGGCGACTCGGGATGGGTAAGGGGTGCAGCAGACCAGCCAGGGGTTGATGGAAAGCTTTGCCTCTGGCACAGACTGTGCAGGCCAAGACGAACTCCCAGACGTCCTTGACCATGCTGGGCCACCAGAAGTGTTGCTTGAAGAAGAGAAGGGTGGAGGTTATACCTGGATGACAGGACAGCTTAGAGGAGTGCCCCTATTAGAGCACTTGGGAGCAGACAGGATCTGGGACAAAGAGGTGATTGGGGGGTCAGGTCTTGGGGTCAGGATGGTCTTCTTGAGCCTTTCGTACAATCTGTTCAATCTCCCACAAGGCCGCTCCCACGATGCAGGAGGGGGGAATGATGGGAGACAGTTCCTCAGAACTGGAAAGGGGGGAATAAAGGTAAGAGAGAGCATCAGGCTTGGTGTTCTGGGTACCAGAACAGTAGGAGAGGGTATAGTTGAAGCGGAGGAAGAGGGACCAATGGGCCTGGTGGGGATTAAGGCGTCAGGCAGAATGGAGATACGCAAGGTTCTTGTGGTCAGTCCAGATGATGAAGGGGGTCTCAGAGCCCTCCAGCCTCCACTCCTGTAGAGCCCAAACAATGGCCAGCAACTCTCTGTTCCCCACATCATAATTCCTTTCTGCCAAGGAGAAACGGCAGGAGTAGAAGGCTCACGGGTGAAGCTTATTAATCTCTGAATTCCGATGGGAGAGGACTGCCCCGGCCCCTGTATAGGAGGCGTCCACCTTAACCACAAACTGAAGGGTAGGATTTGGGTGCTTGAGGATAGGGGCTCGGGTGAAGAGGGATTTTAGCCATTTAAAAGCTGTGGAGGCTTCTGGTGTCCACTGGAAGGGGGAATGGGTGGAGGTGAGACATGTGAGGGAACTGGAAACCTTGCTGTAATCCCAAATAAAACGGCGGTAGAAATTGGCAAAGCCGAGAAAACATTGGAGTTCCTTCCGAGTGGTGGGGACCGGCCAATCGATGACAGCTTGGATCTTGGAAGGGTAAGGCTGGAGTTGTCCCTTGGCAATGATGTATCCCAAGAACCCGACTGACGTGGCATGGAATTCGTACTTCTCCGATTTGACAAAGAGGCGATTCTCAAGAAGGCGTTGAAGGATGAGTCGGACATGTTGTTGATGTTCCTCGAGGGAGTGTGAGAAGATGAGGATGTCATTGAGATAGACAAAGACGAATCGATTGAGCATGTCCCAAAGGACATCGTTCATGAGGGTCTGAAACACCACCGGGGCGTAAGTGAGACCAAATGGCATGACCAGATACTCGAAGTGACCAAGGGAGTCATCCCCCTCTCTGATGCGGATGAGGTGGTAGGTGTTACGCAGGTCCAGCTTGGTGAACACCCGAGCGTGGCAAAGGGGCTTGAAAAAGGGGTTGATGAGAGAAAGGGGGGCCTTGTTCTTGACGGTGATGTCGTTAAGCCCTCTGAAGTCGTTGCAAGGGCAAAGGGATGAATCCTTCTTCTTGACGAAGAAAAATCCAGCACCCAGAGGAGAGGAGGAAGGCCGGATGAGTCCAGCGGCTAGGTAGTCCTTGATATAAGCCTCCATGGGCTCCTTCTCGGGATGGGATAGGTTGTACAGGTGACTGGATGGTAGGGGGCCCCAGGTAGAAGGCCAATGGCACAATCATAGGGGTGGTGGGGGGGTAGGGATAGTGCCTGTACTAGCAGCCACCTGGTAGCCTCCCGCCCATTAACTGGATGATCAAAAATCTTGCACAATTTCCGGGAAAATACATCAAAGGAAACTAACCCCGGAGAAGCATTGTTCCACAGCGCAGTAGCCCACTTAGCCGCCCTGCCCCATAAAAGGTTAATCACATATGCAATCTTGGCTTTGTCCGTGGGATAGCTTGAAGGCTGCAGTACAAATACTAGAGAGCAATTTAGTAAGAACTGCCCACATTAACCTAAATTCCCCGAATACGGCTCCGGGGAGGGGACAAACGGTTCCTTGCAAGGTGGGGGGATGAAGTGTAGAGGGCAGGCTTGGGTGAGTCACCCGGTGCGGCATTGGCACTAGGGGGGGGTTGGGCTGGTGACCCATCTGGGGAATTTGAGAGGCGATATGGGTGACCTACTGGTGCAGGTTACGAAGGGACTCCATGATTTCATGCAACATGTCTTCATGCCATCCGATGAGGATCCCTTGGGAGGACAGGGCCTTCCTCACTGGGTCTGGGCTTCCTGGGTCCATTTCGGGCTAGAGTATTCTGTTAGAGTTTGAACCTCGATGAAATACAAGGACCCAAAAGCACACCCAGAGACACAAGGGAAGGTAAAATATTTATTAAACTGAAATAGGAGAAAGGGGGGAACCAGAGACCCAAAGGGGTGAGGAGTAATCCGTGAAAACGAGGGAAGGGGGGTGCGGGAGCGCTGGATGAGCAATCCGGAAGAGAGTGTCACAGAGATGGGGCGGAAGCACTGAGCGAGTAGTCTGGAAGTGAGTGTATCCCGTGTCGCAGAGGTGGGGTGGAAGCGCTGAGCGAGTAGTCCGGAAGAGAGTGTATCCAGTGTCGCAGAGATGGGGCGGAAGCACTGGGGCTCGAGGAGGCATTGGAAGGAGAAAAGGTGTGCAGGAGTGAGTGAAGCCGGTGCCGATGGGAGCCACCCCATCTCTGAAAACAGAATGCAAAAGACACCACACAAGAAAACAATGACAAAACAACCCCCACATGGATGCCATCACCACGCCCACTTTATTCCACCTATCCTCTTGTCTCTGGGATTCTATCATAAAACCTGCGATGGCCTGGTGAACTGCTTCGGGTCTACCTCTAGCCAGAATTGGCTGAGATCAGCTTTCAAAATTAATGAATTTTTAATGAATAATTAGAAAAAAAGTAATCAATATTAATTGATTGTAAAAAAAAATTATTATATATATAAATGAATTAAATTATTGATTGTCACATTCCCTCTGTGAATCACCACCTTGTCTTATTCGAGGAGTTTGTGTGTAATGATACAAGTAGCTATATTGTCTGGGGCACTATGCCCCTGGTAGGGTCACCCAAGGCAAACAGGTCCTAGATGAAGGTCCAGACTAAGTATGGTTCCAAAGGCTTCTATGGAAGGGAAAACAACAAGAACCCAGTTTCCCTTCCCAACACAGGTTAACGAGGTCCCCCCTGGATTGAGGCCTGGAGGAGGGGCTCAAAAGCAAGTGCATAGTGGCCCATGTACCCCTTGTTGCCCCCTGTCTTGGTACCCACATGTTGGAGTTCTTCCTGGTTAAACTTGAACTTGAACATGTAGGGGTTCTCCCCGGTTGACAAAAGAGCAGCCTCCTTCTGCCTTCAGGTGGGGGATGGGTCCTGACTGTTGTTTGTGCTTAAGCACCAACTGATGGTTCAGAGTACTCACCCTTTTTGGGGTCTTTAGAGGGGGTGCTACAGAGCTGTCACTGATGCAAAAACTCAGATGCAACAGTTGCCCTCGAAAAGGTTCTGGACCACCATCCGATGCCTCAGGAGGAGGAAGCAGTACTCCACAAACACTGTTTACTTGGGATGTTGTCAGGAAGTGTTAGGAATACTTCGAGGACCTCATAAATCCCACCAACATGCCCTCTATGAAGAAGTAAGACACTGGGGTTCAGGTGGGGATCTGCCCATCACTGGGGTTGAGGTCGATCAGGTAGTCAAAAAACACCTCGGTGGCTGGGCTCCGGAGGTGAGCAAGTTCCACCTTGAATACCTCAGGGCTCTGGCTATTGTACATATAGTCTTTGTTGACATGTCTCTGCAACATCGTGTTGTCATCACGGCCATACCTCTGGAAGGGCAGGCCAGGGTGGTGGTTCCCCTCTTTTAAAAGGGTGAGCTCGAGGGTGTGTTCCTCAGCCTACCCCGGAAAGAATATGCAGGGGTACTGGAAAGGAGGATCCAACTGATAGTCAAACCTTGGATTCAGGAGGAACAATGTGGTTTTTGTCCTGGCTGCAGCACTCTTGACCAGCTGTACACACTCTAGGATCCTGGAGGGGGTGTGGGAGTTTGCTCAACCTGTCCACATGTGCTTTGGGGATGTAGAGAAGGCTTTTGTTTGTGTCCCATCGGCTATCTTGTGGTTTTCTCCGGGAGTACAGTGTACCAGACTTGTTGCTATGGACCAGTAGGTCTCTGTATCACTGTATCGAAAGCTTGGCCTGCATTGGTAACAACAGGATGAATTTGTTTCCGGTGAGGGCTGGAGTCCACCAAGGCTGTCCTTTGTCATGGGTTCTGTTCATAATTTTTATGGATAGAACTTATATGTGCAGATGAGGCATTGAGGGGTTCTGATTTGGTGGCCATAGGATCTCATCTTTGCTTTTTGCGGATGACGTTGTCCTTTTGGCTTCAACAAGCCAGGACCTCCAGCTCTTGTTGGAGAGATTTGCAGCTGAGAGCATCAGAGGTAGGACACTTCTTAGAAAAAATTGACACACTCCTCAGCACTTTCCCCACTAACACCCCTCTCACTCTCCTGGGAGACTTCAATCTCCCCTCTGAC
>JAQMYF010040417.1:0-11332 GCA_030014195.1 Neosilurus mollespiculum
AGCTGGTGATATTCTAAAAATTTTGTACTGCTGATTCCATATTGTGAAGTGAGAATATTAAATGACAAGAAGTTTCCATTTTCTATTAAATGTTTTAACTGTTTTATTCCTTTATTTTTCCATTGAGTAAAATTAATCATCTTTTTGTTTTGCAAGATGTCAGGGTTGTTGCAGATGATTCTGTGAGGATTGGGTGAATTCTTTCACGCATCAGATTGTGTCTGTTACCGACAGTGTGTCTGAACTACTATATGAGTAAATATAACTTGTCCATGGGGGGATGAAGCTTTGCTCACAGCATACCTTGCCTGTGTAACAAACTACCAGTTCTTAGTCACTGCAAACGAGTCCATAGTCTCAAAATGTGGCCAGCTTCAATATTTGAATATATGTCTTGAGATAAATATCCAATACAAATTAGGCTTTTCACAGCAATATATTTATTGCATAGAACTAAAACCAGACTTTTGAAAACATGTTGCTTTTGCATGAAATAATTGAAATATGGTGTAAGTTCGCATTTTGGATGTTATTTATGAATGATAATTACAAGTACATACTGATAATTTTTTTAAAACATCCCATTATGGATAAAACCACACTTTATATATATATATATATAAACATATTGTATTATTAATTTACATGGTTTGATTAGATGTTAAACAGATTTTTGATGCAGAAAATAAAGTTATGGAAAATTGAAATATTGCCAAATTTTAGTCAAAATGTGCAAAATTGAAGGGCTCTAGCCACTCAGACTTATTTTATAGGCCTGAAATTTTATTTTTTTCATTAAACCTCCTAAAATAAGTGGGTGTGCAAAAAAAATATTGAAAAAAAATGTCCATATAAAAATTGGCCAACCTAGGGACCCCTGACATTAACCTTTCCTCTTTGACACAGAATAAAAAATGCTTCACTGCAAATTTAGGTGTTAAAATGGATGCTTGTTTAAAACTTGATGGCCATGTGAACTCACAATTCTATCAAGGAAAAAACTTATCCAGCTTTTTTTTTAACTTCCGGTGCTGTGCCATTTTATCAGTCAGAAATGCTACGTCCTTATGAACCATCTCACTTTCTGAGGTGACTTGGACAAAACTCAGAGGTGACAGAGCTTTTTCAGTTGGTGCTCCGAGACTCTGAATGGTTTATCGACACAGACAGGCGTTTTCACTCACTGTCTTTAAAACTCTTATTTTTGTTTTTATTACTTGTTTTATTGCTTGGATTTTTTTATTCACTGTTTAATCTTGTGTTCTTGATCTATATTCCTTTAATTCTATGCTTTGCTGTGCAGCACTTTGGTCAGCATTGTTGTTGTTTATAAAGTGCTTTATAAGTAAAGTGGTATGGATTGAATTTAACATACCACATCTTTGTACTAACAGAGAACAACACCATTGTGGCTGATTGCAAAGGATTAAATTTGTCAAGTGAATTTTGAATGCTGATGAAGTTCTGTTTTCTAAGTCATCTGATGTGGTGGAATAAGTTTTGAGCATCAACAACAAGGCATGTAACCTTTTTGGGCTGACAATATCCTTTCAGAAAACAGACACTCAGGTGTTTAACAACCAAGCCTTTACAAAGAAGCGAACTGTGTTTTGTATGGAAGGTCAAGCCATTGAGAATCTGAGAAAATTTTGCTACCTTGATTACTAATTCTGAGGGGATATGTTTCACCTACCATGGTGTGGCCAGTATGACAGCCAAGTTTAATGAGCTACGTAAGGGGCTAGTTTGATCTAGGCTTGTTTGATAGAGGCTTGTATATGGCACTCAAGCATAGTTTCCTGAATGAGAGACAAATGGCCAAAATTGAAGTCTGCTGGAAACAATGCTCGCATAATATAGTGAAATGTGGTTGGCAACGAAAGGCCTGTGAGAAGGATAAAGCTTTTTGCTTTGTTATTCGAATATCTTTAAACAAAGACTTTGACTGTCAGAGAGTTTATCACCGTGCAGTACTTGAGATTAATTGGTGACATCGGTAGGGATCAGGATTATAGTTTCAAGAAAAAGGCTCTCTTCAGCCTGAAATCAGGAAAATACTACAGAGATTCCTTGCTAAAGATCAACAACCTGATGAGTTACACCTGAACAGGCAAAAAAGGGCACCTGGTCAGATCTGCAGTTCTGCAGGCTTATAAACGCTCATTTTGGCCTGCCCCTGCAGTGACTGTCATTCTATGGGGAATAAAACTGTACTGTACACAAACCGTTTCATCATTTAGTTTAACCTGTACAGTGTTCTAGCTAGGTTGTTAGCATGGCGCAGTGCCATGCCTTTTACATAAGCACCATGCCTTTTTTAATGCAGCTGTGTTAGTTACATGCTATTTTTCTGAAAGCCCCAGCCGTTATTTTCTCTGCCTCCGTGACCCCGGCAACTAGATCGAACATTGAATCAGTGCAAATGACTTTTTTTCTTAATCAAATGTCCATGCGCAGCGGGCATCAGCCAACTTCTAAATGTTTTTTCCTGCTGACATGACCCCTGCTTGACCCGAGAAACTACATCTACCCCCTCTGAACTTTTCCTCAGCGGGAACTTTTTTCTTAACCGAACGTCCATGGCACATCAGCTGGAGGTAGGGGTCTGGGCTTCTTAAGCAATCATGACTGAATAACAACAAGCCCACACCCCAGACCCCCACCACCTCTTTGGGTTTTGCCCCTTACTGCACCATATCTTCACTGAATGGAACATTGCTGTACACACTGTAGTTAACTTCATACAAAAATTTTATACAATAACACAGTGCCTGAATTTAATACCTCACTGCAACTTTGGAATTTTAATTATTTTAAATTATATTAGATAACTAATTTCTTTTGGTGACATTATTCATTGAATCCATTGACTTAAATTTGATAACTGAGTGTGAGAACTAAATCTTAAATTTTAATTTCAAAGAGATTATCCACTGAGATTATTAATCTGATTTGTTAATTAAATTTAATTACCGAATTTAATAATTCAACTAGAGAACTGAATTAGTGATTCAGTAAATTGAATTAAAGTTGGTGTATTAATTGAGTTTAATCAAATTTAAAGCAAATTTGTAACAAAAATCACAAATTTAATTTAGTGTAAGCATCTTTGGTTTGATTACTTTTAAATTTGATTAGTAAGCTGATTTATTATTGCTTCTCTTGCATGCCAGGAAACTTGATAGACTTTTACTCAACCTCACATGAAAAGTGGCACAGACCATTAACAATATTGAAATAATTATTCATGCTTATTATTTAAAATCTATAATATTTTTGAATTTCCTAGTTTTGCCTAGAGAAATTTAAGCAAAAATGCAACCAGATATCTGTCATATTTGCACAAAGAGGTTATTACCATTAGACGAAGCAGTTTTAATACCTCTTGTGCAATTCAATTTTAATTCTCGGTATATCTTTCTGTTTATGTAGTTCAGGGGTGGGCAATCATTTCTCTCAAGTGGCCACATGAGAAACAGAAAATATTGTGGAGGGCCGGACCTTAATATTAAATTGGGTAATCTCTAATTTTGAAGAGATGATCTGTTTTTAAAAGCAGTAACTTGCATCAATTTGACAAGATGTGATTGGTAAGACAAAATTTTTATTTTACCATGTAAAATGTTTGAGAACCAATTCTCATTTACAATTTTGACTTGGCCAAGAGGCCCCAGTAAGAAAAATACATGAACATGGATACAAATAAACATACCAAGCACACACACATAAATGGTAATCCACGAAGAATGGAGTTGCGGCCAAAAATGGTAGGGGTACTGGGGATAGGGTGGTGTCTTGCTCAGGATTGTTTTCTAGATAAAGTAAAACCAGTGATGGAGCCACCGGGTGTGAAGGGTGGACCAGACCACCAGTTTGTAAAGGTCACAGTGGTGCATATGGAAAGGTGGTTTAGTGACACAACAGATGGCTGAGTGATGAAGAGTGACCAGTTTATTGAGAGCAGTGCTTGGAGCCATTTTGTTGATGTTACTGTAGTCCAGAATCAATTTCAGTCTCATATTTTCAGTCTTTAGCTGCTGGACACAGTTAACAAGATAGCTGGCAAACCAGTTACAGCAGGTGATGGAAAGACCAATGCTGGAGAGCATATGTAGGAGGATCCCATGATGGACAGAGTCGAAGGCCTTAGCAAGGTCAATAATAGCAGCTATGCAGACCTGCTTAGTATCTAATGCTGTGATAATGTCGTCAAGAACCTTTTTTGGTGGCTGTAATACACCCATGACCATCCAGGAAACCAGATTGCAGGTCGAACAGGACCTTCATGGCTGATTTCTAGTCATGATAGACAGCTGTAGAGCTTAAATATTGTAATTGGAGCAGCAATATATGAGCAGAAGCTTTTCATCAGATTATTTGGATCCAGCTTGGGGATTTCATCATGCACTTCTAAGATAGGGAGAAATTTGTAATAGAAACCAATATTTGTGGATAGGGAAGGCTGAGTAACAGAGGACGACATAACAGGATTAGGAGTAATGAAGACTTTGGCTGAGTTAACAAAGCAATGGTTGAGGAGAGGGGCCATACAAGTTTTTTTGTTGTTGTTTTTGTTTTTTTTCAAGGGGGGGTTGGAGATGATGATTTAACAATAAAAAAAAAAAATCTTAGGAAAAAATTTATTCACTCAAATTTCCCCAAAACAATTGTGCACAAAATGTGAATGTCCAGAAATGTATGACTTTTTGAACAACCAGCATTAAATCAACTTTGTAAAAATTATTTGTCAAGTTCAGGACAGTGAGCAAATAAGGATCAAGAGCACAACAGGTATGTTAAGGTGATTTATTAATAGTAGAGTTAGATATTTCATTATTACCAAAGGAAGCAGAGCTTCAGTGGAGGTCCAGTGAGTTCACACCCAGTAACTATTTGGAGGGCACTCCTAGGAGTAAACACAACAGATGTAAAAGTGGGTTGGAGACTGGAGATTATGATGACAAAGAATATTTGTCACTTGGGTACAAAGAACTTTGTTCTCCAGGAAGAACACCAGAGAATGGTTGTAAGGGAGCTTCAGAGCAGCTGGGGAAAACTGATAGGGCACTAGCAAATTGATAACATGTCAGGCAATGGAGAGACAGAGCAGGGAATCCAGGAACAAACACTCCTACACTGCAACTCTTGTGAGAGGCCCAACAGGGGAGTATTATATAGATAGGAAACAGCTGTGACTGAATACCACTGATTGCTGCAGAATGGAGGCTCTTATTGGCTTAGATTTGTTAAATTTCATTAGTAAGAATGTTTGTTCATGTAAGGTAGATCAAAAAGATCCAACTTCTTCTGAGCATGCCTCTTCATGTGTGGAAAGTTCTCCTTGAGAGAAGAGTAAAAATTCAGCAGTAACACTGACTTAAAATGCTTTCCAAGTATCATATCAGATTGCAGGTCAATTAGTTCCAGCAGAACATCACTGGGTGCATTATTCACAGTGCAGATAAAGGGAGAGGAAATCATGTGGATTTCACCATCAACTGTTTTGAAGTCTTCAAATTATCTTGAAAACTCACCATGCAGTGCTCCTAACCTGGATAAGTACCTGTAGAAGTGATCAACTGATGGTGTGCCTTCTTTCAGGGTTTGCATGTGAGTGTGTTGTTCTTCAGTTGCCTTGTAAGAAACTGCAACTTTCTCATGAAAGCCTCCACTAGACTGTAAATTTTATAAACTAAAAGGCCCCATGTTGCAGTTGGGTATTTAGTTCATTCATCAATGCAGTCCCATCAACAGCAAATGCAAGATCTGCCATCCAGTCCCCATCTGGGAGCTCTAGTATCTTTGCCTTTCTTCTCACAAAACTCATGAATCTCTGCTTTCAGGTTCCAAACTCTTTTCAGCACTTTGCCCAGGCTGAGCCATCTTACAGTTGTGTGCTAGCCTATGTCACCATGTTCAATCTCATGCTCCTCCATGAGTTCAACAACTCTAATTTAATGCTAGTGCCCTGATGAAGTTAAATATTTTAGTTACATCATGGCCTGGTGTACTTTATCTGCAGGTAACTTATAACCAGTACAAATATAATGAATAACTTTCTTGTTAATTGATTAAACTGTCTGTAAATAGGTTGCTCAAATAGATAATCTACTCCCACCTATACCTAAAGTAAATGACATGTTATTCATTTTGGACAAGCCTGAGAACAATAAGACAGTCATAGTGATAGAACTGTGTAAACCTGTTTTAAACTATTTTTTGTCCTCTCTGTCTCTACAATGTATATCTCTGTACTCACTTTTACCAGCCCCAAGCCCCAAGCAAATGGTTACAAGCTCAGAGGTAACATGCCTCTGTTATTTAGACATTTCTAGTTCCACATCCTAGCACCAGTCTCAGTGAGGTCACAACAACCCTACACTTATTTGTTTTGTTTATTTACTTTTATTTTCTTTATTTTCTTGCCTTTTGTTTTGCTTCCTTTTGTTTGGCTGCCTTATTTTGTTTGAGTTATCTGCCCAGTAGGTCCAAGGTGTCCACCTTCCATTTCAATAACAACCTGCTGTAGACTGCAGACAGCTCTGAACATCCTGCAAATGGACAGCAAACTGAACAGTGACTTTGTTTCAAATACATGAGTAAGCTGCAATCGCCATATAAAGAACCCCACTACAACAATGAATCCTCCACAAATTGGAACTAACAAAGTATCAGAGCACAAGGAAGAAAAGGATCCCAAGTTCTAGTGCATCCAATCTACTAGCTTAATGGAATGTAAGTAAGCAAAACACAGCAAGATTGGAGGAAAAGGTCCACACTTTGACACAGCAGTTACTGAATGTAAGCCACAAAACCTGACTCATGCTCAGAGCCAAATCACAAACTGGAAGCAGAGATCTAGCAACACAGAAATCTGAAGGCTACAGGAAGCCCTTGCTGGCATCCAGAAAGACATACCACTGTCAACAGATGTCCAAAACTGTCAGAGGGGACCTCACATTATGGCTAACCCAGACGTCACGGCAGTACTTCAAATGTGAGTTGTCTAGTCATCAGTCTAGCTATTTATATACAGTCATCACTATTTAGCTCCAAAAAACCCAGCAAAATTCAGAACAAGAACTGAACCACTGCAGAGCACACATCCAGAGAAAACATCAGGAAGATGACAAGGACACAGACCTGATATATCACACACTGACATCACACAAAATGAACTTTGAGTCTCCAACACCTTTTGTTGCCACATTGCAGCATAAAATGCTAAGCAGCCGAAACTTGCAGTCCAAGATCCAAGAGGACACCAAAAATCACAAACCACAAGGTGTATCTCCAAGAACCATCTTTACAACACAGAGTCGGCCCTCTGGACATGCATGATACAGAATCCACAAGAGTCAAGACAGATCCCATGGAAATATGGAATCTCCACCAAGGAGCTAGACAAGGTGGTCTGAAACATCAACACCTTCATACCTAGCCACTTAGGTATCTTTGATGTCCATGCCCACCTAAGAGACATTGATTTTTATTTTCAAAGACTTAACCATGACACCCAGCAGGACCAATTGTGTCTGATCTCAGTCACATTGAGCCTAGAAGTTTGCAGATTACTTGATTGGCAAGCAGAATCCCAAGCTGCTACATGAGGCTCTCATCAGAGAATATTCAGACCCTAATTCTGAATACCGTACAATCACTGCCCTGGACATGAAACAACATTGAAAAGACCTTTCTCCAAACAGCATGTTTTGGTCCCAGGAATGAGCCAGAAATGGAAGAAGGCACCACTTCAAAGTCCTCTTCGTGCAGAACCTTCAGCCGTCATTATCTGGGGGTCTCAGCCTGTCCCCAGACAATGAACATCAGTCAACTGTGTGACCTGGTGATAAATTCACGTCACCTCCAAAAGTCAGCACTACAGAGGACATCCAAATCTTGCACAAGACCATATAAACCATGCATTTTGTGATAAAAGTTGGTGACATGCACTGCCCATCACTAATCATCTGACTCTCAGCCACACAGACACAAGAAGCAAGGCCAAACACGATTAGGAACCATGCTACTGGGAGATACCAAGGTTGAACCACTCATTCATGGGAGTGGTGATGAATACAGACCCAAATGCTTAGTGGAACCCAATGTACAAATCACATCACGACCATCTCTTTCCACTTTTAACAAGTCAAATCAAGTCTCATCTACAACACAAGGAATTTCAAGAGAAATTAAGCCCATAATGACACCTACAAGTGATGGATGGTCCCTGAAAAACTCCCCAGGTAGATAAGTGGGGGTGGGACAGAACTCCCTTATTTTGTTTTAAGTTGTTTTTTTCTTTGCTTTTTATTTTTTCTTTCGAGGTTTGAATAGATTTACTGACTAGAACCACAACTTTGTCTAAAGCCAACACTCTTGATTAAAAAGATTTCTTTGTTATCTCAAGTGTAAATTAACAGGAAGAATTAGCTAGAATATATTACTCAGTGGGAGTCAAGGATTTATATTCTAATTCACTTCAGAAAGGTTACATACACTTCTTTCTCTTACAAGGATTCCCCTACACCACCTCAAGCTACAGGGGCTCCTCATTACTTTTGTCTCCCATCCTGTCCTTTCCATTCTGGCACCACTTAAAGTTTTGATTGTTGGAAGTGGTGTGTTAATGTCGCCGCGGGCTTGCTCATTAGGGATGTGTAGGGGGTTGTAGAGAAAAATTTTTAGATTCCGCCCTAATTTAATTTTACTATGTAAAGCTGCTTTGTGACAATGTCAATTGTAAAAAGCGCTATACAAATAAAACTGACTTGACTTGACTTGACTTATCATGTTGTATGTCTGTCTGACCTCTTATTTGTACCTCCAGAAATGATGAGAGCATTATCATCAGGATCAGTGGGAGATATGTAGGAATATTTCACCCATGCAAAATAATATTAAATAATTTTATAAACATTTGGTAAACAGGGATTTTATCAAGAGTTTGGGTAGGGGTGGAAAGGAAAGGTGCCGCAGATACTCCATTTAGGCCAAGAGTATGGGGGCCGCCTAGGCCCAGGGGCAAAGCCTTAGTGGGGGTTTAAGAGGGGGAAAGCTACAACATATATCATGCCATGAAATGCATTTCTGTCATTTCAATTTTATTTATCATTGCATAATATTATGCATTGCACTTTATGAAAATTTATAAAACTATAGCTTTAAACATTGTCACTCTCATCAGGTCCGTGGTTTACAAATAATAATTTAAATGTACAATATGCATCATGCATAATAATTGAGATTGTCTTTACCAATTACTTAGTGAAATATGCAGCAAGCGTTGGCTGGCTTGGAAATCTTGACCACTTTTCCATTTTCACACAAAGTTTGTATATGTGTTTGGAGTAATTTGACTCACTGATTAACATTTAGGTTTAGGACTAATAAGAGTGCACATTGCACACTTTAAGCAGCTCAATGTATTTACCAAGCTCCAGTGTATAGTAATAGTAATATGTTTGTTGTACTTTTTTATTTGAAATAGATTTGCTTACTTATTCTGTTCAAGCTTGTTGACAGCTTCTGAACATTGCAGTGTTACTGTTGACACCTGTAGCAGTGCTGGTTGCATGACCGCTGTCAAACTTGCAGCCATTTTGCATTGAGGCACTGGTGTTGGAGCAAAACACTCTTCAGTAAAAAGGTCACTACAAATGACGTAATGAATACTGGATGCTTTCCAGTCTATCTGTGTGCGTTTAACCTGCCCAATCCATCCTTCACATATCTTTCTTTTTCATCTGGGTCAAACAGAAAACTGAACCATCTAACACCATCATGTGATGTTTTGTCTTAACCTGCCACAAAACTCCATTGAAACTAAATAAATTTAAACTTAGTAAATTTAATGTCTTAAGAATGCATATACTGAAATTATCCTGTTCGCTCTGTTTACTTTTGCATAGGAATTACTAGCATGCCAATGAATATCAAGGCAGAGCATGTTCCCCTGCTTATGTCACATGCATAATGTCGGAACTTGTCAAACTATGTTGGAGCACGGCAGGCAGAAAATTTAAAATTTTAAATATTTATGCAAGGAAGTCATATTTCAAAGAAATATTTGCTCGCCCAGAGTCGGCTAAGATGGGCGCCATCCTCCCCGCGATCCTAATTAGGATTAAGTGGTTCAGAAAATGAATGAATGAATTAACCACGTTGTTCTGTGTGTAGACTGCTCGTAAATATTCGGGTTTGCAAGCTTCCTCCAGCATCATAAACCTCCATAAGTCATTGCACAAAACTCATTACATACGGTAATAATGTGCTGGGCTTTACCCAGGCTTTACATGCTTCTTTAAGTGCGGCATCTTGCTGGACTTTCTTGGTTCAAAAAAAGTTTGAGAAAGTTTAACAAGTACTCTTAACTCTGGGTTAATATCATCTATGAAATTTCACTTTGGGAAATCTGCATATAAAACCTCTAAAATATATGTGTATGTGTGGGTATATATCAGTGGCACCTTGCAAGACGGGTGTCCCTTTATACAAGGAACTTGTATCATATCTCATATCACAAGGATGCAGCCATTGTTCATTTAATCAGTCATTGTCCACATGATCACGCAGCTTTGCATCATCTCATTGACTGCAGAAGACAATGGCTGGGCGAGTCAAATAGCATCTGTTTCTCATGGTGTAAGCATCTCTTGCGAGTTTATTGTTAACCTTGTGCTTCTTGGTGATAATTACTAATTACATTGAAAACTGTGTTACCATGGTGACGAAAAAGGATATTGGAAAGAAGGACAGTAGTAAAAAGAAATGCAAAAATAAAATAACTGTCGAATTGAAGAAAGAGATTATTCATATGCTATGCTACCATATGCTAGTGATGCCAGCACAAGTGCGCCCCTGGCTAAAAAGAACAAACAGCAAGGAGATTTTCCTGCCAAAAACTAACCTCCTTCCTCCTCCCTTTCCTTTTTCTCATGTCACTTATGCCAGAGTCATTGCATCTTCTAGGTCAAAACAGGTGTATGTTTCCTTTTTATGCATTTTATTAATAAATTGTTGTTTGTGTTTACTTTTGTTAAACATAGGTTATTATTCGAGTAAAATAACATTTAAAATGTCTTATATTGGCCATATTTGGGGGCATTTTGGAGGGCTGGAAAGCATTAATTGGTTTTCCATTATTCCCTATGGAAAAATTCGCCTTGCTATACAAGCAATTCGCTCTACAAGCTGGGCCCCGGAACAAATTAAACTAAACTTGCAAGGTGCCACTGTGTATATGTATGTGTGCGTATATATATATATACACACACACACACACACACACACACACACACACACACACACACACACACATATATATATATAT
>JAQMYF010040418.1:0-11331 GCA_030014195.1 Neosilurus mollespiculum
GCAGACATGAGGGCACCCTGTAACGTTGGGCAATCAGCCATTCCACTGTCAACAGACCTGGGTGAGCATGTAGAGTGTGGAAGCGACAGCATCCCAACGCTACAGTTTACCAGAACTCTCTATGCCTGAGAACCCCCAGAACTGCTATTTTACCTAATAAAAGCCTATTAAAAAAATTCTTGACTAAACAAGTAGGTTTTCAACCTAGTCTTAAAAACGGCCAGGGGATAATGGCGGTGTCGATATGGAGCAGATCTCCTTCCTCTGGAACGAGCACGACAGGCTGGCAGGACTGAGACATAAAGGGAAACAAATGAAGGGTTATGGAGAAGTCAGTTGCAGGAAAATCTCAATTAAAAATCAGCAATCAAATTAAGAAACTCGACTATGGAAGAGGAACCCAACAAGAACCTAGCAATCAAATTAGGAAATTTAATTATGGAAGAAGATACTATATACTGGACATAGCAACCAATGATGCCATAAAACAGAACAGGCCAGAGCAAAGAATAAAATAATGGTACACATAAGGGCAAAAGCTACAAGACTGCAAACATGAGAATAACAGCTTACTAACAGGCCTAAAAGAGGACGGTAATGCTAACATATAAAATAAAGTATTTAGAAAATTATAGAAGAACATACTGAAGGAAAAAACATAAAAAGAAAAGGAGACACTTACTCATAGATGATTAATTAAAAAGATGAGGCAGAAAAGACAGCGTACAGAGTAATCAGATCAGGACGTCTGCACAATCCGCAGAAATAAATTACAATGAAGAGAAATACGGAAGAGCGGCGCTTATGAAGGGAGCGCCTATTTTTTATAAAAACTCCTGAATAAACTCGAAAATAAGGGGAAATTAGACAAGAAAAAATAGGTGGTGATGCCGGAAATTAGATCACACCGAGGGCGTAATTAGATAATAGAGGGCGTAATCAAAATAAACAAGGAAATAAGGGGAAATTAAAAATTAGGTAGGAAGGGCCAAATTAACCTAAAACACGAACCTAATGAAAAAACTTTGGGCAGGTGGGACAAAGGGTGGTGTCTTAGAGCTGTGATGTGTATAAAAGAGAGAGAAGCCCTGAGAGAATTTGCTGAATCTGAATTGGATACTGACTTTGTTGGTTAACAATCTGATCAGTCCTTGGAGACCAGCTGCTCTTTGAGTTGTTGTTGTGATTGACTGCTACCTTTGAAATAAACAAGGTATCGTTTTTTTGCTCCTTCTTGTTTGATTGCATTGTGATTTTATTGACTAAGTATTTGAGTAATTGCTGAACAATTGAGCATGCATTAAGAGATAACCAGGTGCAGAGAGGGACTTTGCTTTCACCCGGTGTATGTCCACTCAGAGGGGGCTCTGAGTTCCAAGAATGCGCCACCACATAAATCAAATCAGACAGGAAAGCACAATTAGTGTTGCTGTTTCACTCGCTGTGATCACTTTACAGCAAAAATAGCAGCAGGATAGTTGATATAAGCTAGGATATTATGCCTCCATCAGTGTCGAAAGGCTACGGAACTGCGCTCCAGTTGTTGTCAGGTCTGGAACAGCGTCGCAAATGGCTGGTCAACCCGATCCAAGATTGACAGTCTCGTCTGCATTGGGCGCAGACAAAAACTGAAGCTTGTCTGGTTCACAGTCTTTGTCTTTTGGCCTCGGACTGCTCTGTGAGTGTGGCATTAGACTTGGCGAGACATTGCTTGATTGTCATCTTCCAAGCTGTCTGGTCTGAGGCAGTGGCTTCCCAGGTGCTGAGGTTAGCGGAGGTCTTCAACTGAGTGTGTTGTGACGGCAGCGTCATCTGTGAAGACGAAGTCTTGCAGGCATTTCAGCTGGACTTTGGTCTTGGCTCTTAGTCTGGACAGGTTGAAGAGCTTTCTGTCTGATCTGGTCCTGAGATGCCTTCTGTGGAATTCCCGAAGGTGTGCTTCAGCAGGATGACAAAAAAAATTCCAAACAGGGTTGGCACCAGCACACAGCCCTGCTTCGCTTCGCTTTGGATGTTGAAGGCCTCAGACGTCAAGCCATCAAAGACCACAGTGCCTTTCATGTCCTCGTGGAATGACCAGATCACACAGAGGAGTCTGTGTGGGCATCCGATCCAGGAAGGATCTTGAAGAGGCCTCCCTGCTCACTAGTTTGAACGCGTTCGTGAGGTCAATGAAGTCAATGAACAGTGGCTGCCACTGCTCTCTGTACTTCTGCAGCGGTTGGAGGGAGAATACTTTGTCTATAGTGGACCGGCTGGCATGAAATCCAAACTGTGACTCCAGGTAGATTCTCTCAGTGAGAACTTGCAGTCTCTTCAGGGCAACTCAAGCGAAGAGCTTCCCAATGATGCTGAGAAGTAAGATGCCGTGGTAGTTGTTGCAGTCACTCCTGTCGTTCTTGTTCTTGTGAAGACTGATAATGTTGGCATCCCGCATGTCTTGTGGTACTGCCTTTCTGAAGTGTTCCCATCTCTGTTGGGCGTTGGCAGTGAATGAGCCTGGGAGGGACTTTTTGATGGCTCTCACAAATTTCTCGACCGTCTCCTGGTCTCTTGTTTTGCTGGCGTCAATTCTGGGTTTGCCCTCCTGTTTGGTGCGATGCATTTTCTTCGCTTTCAGTTTCACCTTACTGCACACCAATGTTGCAGTCGGCGCTCTGGTAGCTGTGTATGATCATAACATTTGAGAGTCTGGAGAGCCTGGTGGGTATCAGGTCGAGTTGGTGTCAGTGCTTATATCAGGGATGCCTCCAGGACACTCTGTGTTGGGGCATGGTGTTGAAGAATGTGTTGCTAATGCAGAGGCCTTGGTGACAGCACAGCTTGAGTAGACGTTGCCCGTTCTCGTCCATCTTTCCCATGCTGAACTGTCCAACACAGGTTGGCCAGGAGTTGTGATCAGCACCCACTCAGGCATTGAAGTCACCGAGGACGAACAGCAACTCCTTCTCTTGGATTCTGCTGATTGCTGTGCTGAGGTTGTCATAAAACATGTCCTTAGCTTCAGCAGGGGATATCAGTGTGGGAGCATACACGCTGATTAGGCTGACCGGCCAAGCCTGAGGTGAGGAGTTGGAGGGACAGAATGTGCTTTCTGCCCACGGTGGGTGGAGGGATGGACTCTAGCAGGCTGTTTCTCACTGCAAATCCCACACCATGTTCCCTGACCTCCTCTGGTGCCTTTCTCTGCCAGAAGAAGGAAAAGTCTCTCTCTGACAGACCCAGATCCTGAGAGTCTGTTCTCTTGGAGAGCGATGATGTCCATCTGCAGTCTGCTCAGTTCTCTGTCGATGACTGCTGTCTTGTGAGTGTCATCTATCTCCTGCAGATTGCTGCTGAAACCAGGTGTCATGGTCTTGACATTCCGATTGCCCAGTATAAGGGCATAGATTTTCTTTGATTTTTTTATTTGTTACCTGGTGTGAACTTTGATGATCTGCTTTTCGGTTTGTCCCTAAACCTCATGCACTCAGTGCGGTTAGCAGACCGTGGCGAGGGAGCACCTAACTGTTCAGGGATTGTCCAGCTTGAGGCAGGCGGTAGCTGCCCAATGAGGCATGATGACCTTTCCCACCGACGGAAGCAGCCCCTGGGGTCTAGCTCTACGTCAATCAAACAGGAGACTTATCACTGGTAGACTGCTGCTTCCTGTGTTTTGTCGATGCTGTGTAGCGAAGCTGGAGTGTCCTCTCCAGGGTGCAGTGCCTGGGTATGAGGGAATGGAGGACAGACTGTTACCCAGGCAGTAAGTCCCCCCTCTCAGCGTCCCACTGGAAGGGCAAAGCCGGATACACATGGTTCCAGCGCCGCTGCAGGAGGTGCCAGGATGGTGCTGTACTCAGCATCAAACTGCCTCATGCACTTCGTCTCCTGATTTTTCCTCAGGGTTGACTCCCAAAGCCTTTCCCATGGGTGGCTATGGCCACAAGGCAATGGAGGTTTAAAATTATTGTTTTCCTTCACCTAAACAAGCTACTGGCCTAGGTTGATGAGGCCTAGGCCTCATCTGCCTGAATGCATCTTCTAATAATGCACCTTGTAATAATTAATCCTCTAATAATGCATAGTCTAGTTATGCACCTTCTAATAATGCATGTAGGAATGTAAGCCAGTCAAAAAGTTTGTGGATTCAATGTCCTTTTACAGAGTGCTATTGTCTGTGTGAGAGTCAGTGCGGGGGTGCCATTACATGCACTAACCTCTCCCAAGATCACTTTAAAGTGGAGTCCAGAGGCTGAGGGGGCCTTCCAGAAACTAAAGAAGCTATTCACCACAGCACCGGTCCTGAAGATACCCGACCCCAAGCATCAGTTCATTGTGGAAGTGGATGCTCCAATGTAGGTGTGGGGGCAGTTCTGTCACAGCAGTCCTCCAAAGACAACCGGATTCACCCCTGTGCCTTCCTGTCCCGCAAAGTGTCCCCGGCAGAGAGGAACTACAATGTGGGGAACCGGGAGCTGCTGGCCATCAAGGTTGCTTTGGAGGAGTAGAGACATTGGCTGGAGGGGGCCCTCTCCTATTGGCCGGGCTCTCAGAACACCAAGCCTGATGCCCTGTCCCGTCTGTATGAATCTGAACTGACAGTCAAGGAACCAGAATCCATCCCACCGCCCAACCGTGTGGTAGGAGCAGTTTCCTGGCAGATAGAGGAGGAGGTGCAGCAAGCTAGCCAGGGGGTACCCACTCCTGAGGGTTGCCCTTGCAACCAGTTGTTTGTACCAGAAGCGTTGCGCTCTCAGGTGATACATTGGGCTTACACATCCTTGCTATCCTGTCATCCGGGGGTGAAGCACACCATGTTTGTGGTCAGGCAACGGTTTTGGTGGCTTTCCCTCACTAGGTACATGGCTGAGTACATCGCAGCTTGCTTGGTCTGCGCCAGGAGCAAGACATCGAGACAGGTCCGGATGGGGCTCCTCCAGCCCTTACCCGTGCTGCACTGACCGTGGTCACATATTTTCCTGGACTTCGTCACGGGCCTGCCCCCCTCGAAGGGCAATTCAATTCAATTCAGTTTTATTTGTATAGCGCTTTTTACAATTGACATTGTCACAAAGCAGCTTTACATACTAAAATTAAATTAGGGAGGCAACATGGTGGTGCTGACAGTGGTTGACCGCTTTTTGAAGATGGCCCACTTCATCCCCTTGCCGAAGCTGCCCTTAGCCAAGGAGACCGCCGCACCCTGATCACCCATGTCTTCTGGATACATAGTCTCCCCACAGATGTTGTCTCAGACCGGGGTCCACAATTTATATCCAGTTTCTGGAGGGAGTTTTGTCGTCTGGGGGCCACCATCAGCCTATCTTCCAGGTACCATCCAGAGTCCAACGGCCAGATGGAGCGGCTTAACCATGAACTGGAGACCTGTTTGAAATGCCTGGTAGCACAGAACCAGGCACCTCACTTGGGTGGAATACTCCCACAACGTGCTCCCTACTGCAGCCACCGGTCTCTCCGCCTTCCAGGTCGCCCACAGGTACCAACCACCACTCTTCCCAGCCAACAAGGAAAAGGTGACGGTTCTGTCGGCCCATGTCTTGGTCAGGAGATGCCGTAAGACCTGGGCCACAGCCAGACGGATGCTCCTTAGGGATCAAGCCTGTATGAAGACAGCGGCGGATTGTCATCGTCGACCGCCACCGACCTACGAACCTGGTCAGAGGGCTTGGCTATCCACCAAGGACCTGCCACTACACGTTCACACCAGAAAACTGGCTCCCAGGTTTGTTGGTCTGTTCCCAGTGTCCAAAGTTATTAACCCTGTCTCTGTGCACTCCCCAGGTCCCTCCGTGTGCACCCGACCTTCCATGTCAGCAAGCTCAAGCCAGTCCGAGAGAGTCGTCTGGTGCCCCCCTCCAAGCCCCCGGCCAAGATGGTAGAAAGGGGACCGGTCTATGCAGTCAGGAGGCTTCTGGCGGTACACAAGAGGGGCCGGGGGATGCAGTTTTTGGTGGACTGGGAGGGCTATGGACCTGAAGAGCGCTCCTGGATTCCTGCAAGCTTCATTGTCGACCACTCATTAATCGAAGACTTCTACAGACGGCATCTGGAGACACCAGGCCTGTCAGGAGACGGCCCTAAGGGGGGGGGGGTACTGTGATGTACCGTCCTAGGATTTAGGGTCATGTTCTGTCTGCTGGATCTGTTATCTCCTCTCCCGTGGGTGTGTGTGTGTGTTCTGATTACAGGCTCTGCCCTGAGGATCCCACCTGTTCCTCATTCCCTTCAGAGGATAAAAGGCCTGCTATTCTTTGTTCCTGTTGCCAGATCATTCTGTGTTGTCACAGGGATCAAGAGTTTCCCCGCACTTCGCCAGCGATCTAGCCGGTCGTGTATTATACTGATAATAATATTAATATTGATATTGTGGGAAAGAAACAGTATATTTACACTATAAAACCTTAAATAAGTGCTTGATTTAGCATTAAAACAAGTAATCCAGCTTAATACTGCTTTAAATGCTTAGATAACAGTGATATGGCAATATTCAGTTAGTGCTGAGCAGCAATGAGTCAGCCGTTTAGAGGTCTAAAACAAAAACAGGAAGTTGAGCAAGAGAGCAGAAAGAGTGAAAAGGAGTAATTTAGACCTTAATGTGCTTGCAAAATAAACACACTGAAGACAAGAGTGAAAGTTAAAATGGTTTATTGAAAGTTACAGATCAGTCAGCTTGTCCAGAGGAATTATGGGCACACCATCATCAGTGGTTGAAGAAGGAGCATCTTCATTAGCAGGAGAAGTGGGTGTATAATCAGAGTCATAATCATGGGGATCATATTCCATGGGAGAGCTTGGGGAATAAGCCTCTGGAGAAGGACTGGAATAGTCGGGAGATTGGTGCGAAAGAAAGGGAGAAACTGGAGAAGATCTCGGGTAGTGACTGGAGAATGGAAGGGACAATAAGGGGACCTGGATTGAGGCCCGGGAACACTAGACGGAAACCAGGTGGCAGAGAGAAACTCCAGAAAATCCAAAAGGCTGGGATTAGTATGGGCCAGATGGTAGTGGAGATGATGGTGTTGACTAGACCTCCCTCTCCTGAAAATAGCACGACGGGCTGACTGAGCTGGAAACAACAGAAAGAGAAAAGGATGTATGTCATGTGATTATCTAATCCAAAATATGTAATCTGCAGATATAGCTTAAAAATTATATACTGAAATGCTCAAAAGCTGAGAACCCATGACATGCATCTAAATAGGTGGTCAGTGTGAATATTGAATATTGCTAACAATGCTAACTAAAATAATAAGACAGTAAGCATTATAAGACAGCACGCTCGTAGTTTGCTAAATAAAATAAGATAGCTTGTTTAGCTTGTTAAATAAAATAAGAGAGGAAAATTAAAAGGTACTTACACATGGTGAATAAGACAGAAAAATAGTCCACAGTACACTCCAATTGACCGGTTCCCACAGGAGCAAATTCAGAAATCATAAAGTAACGCGGAAGATGGCGCTTACAAACAAGCGCCTATTTTTTTATAACAACTCCCCAAAATGCCCGAAAATAAGGGGTAAATAAATAGGACAATGTCACACCAGAAAGTATGAGATCACATTAGGGGAGGAACAAAATCACATCACTACAGGAAATATGACATCACATCGAGGGAAAATCAGGAAAATAATGGGAAATAGAAAAACATGCAAAATAAGGTAGGCGGAGTTAAAATAGCCTAAACCATGAAATTAAAGGGAAATTGCTAAGTCATATGAAAATTAAAAGGAGGTGGCATCTAGAGACGCCAGAGAGTATAAAAGAAGGGGTTTTCTTAGGGGATTTTGCCTGATTCCGTGCCTGATTCTGAACATGACTCTGTTGTGTTGTTGACGGGATCAGACCTTTGAGACCAGCTGCTCTCTCAGAATTGTTTTGTGATTATCTGCAACTTGAAATAAACACTGTACCTTTCCTCAGTATGCTGTGCTGAGATTTTAATTTGATTAAGTATTTTTGAGTAATTACAGTATTATGAAGAGTAAATTAAACAACAACTGAGTAAGTGAAGTGGGACCTAAAACATCCACCGGCGTATGTCCCCTCAGAGAGGGCTCTGAGTTCCGACAATATTATCAAGTTTACCTGTCTGGTTCACGAAATAAAGAACCCTTTTTCACGCAACCTTGCCTTGTCTGCCCTGCATTTGGGTCTGTTATTTTCCTGGTACCATCGTAACAAGAAAAGCCATTGTTGGGCCTTCTTCACCAGGTGTGAGGTGTTGATAGACCAGGACAGGTCAGATGAAATGTGGACGTTCAGGAACTTAATACTGTCCACATGCTCCACCGCCTCTTCATGCATGCAAAGAGGAGCATGCTCTGTCTTCCTGGTTCTCCTGTAGTCCACTATGACCTCCTTGGTCTTGCTAGTGCTCAGAATGAAATTGTTGGTTCAACACCAGTTTATCAGGTGCTGAATCTCCTCTCTGTAGTGGGTCTCATCCTTATCTGATTATGAGACCAACCATGGTGGTGTCGTCCACAAACTTCATGAGCATGTTTGTGGAGTGGATAGGAGAACAGTCATGTGTGAAAAGGCTGAAGAGAGCCGGGCTGAGCACACAGCCCTGTGGTTGTGTTCCCTATCCTCACCACCTGGGGTCAGTTAGTGAGAAAGTCTCTGATCAAGGAACACAATGAAGCTGACAGTCTCAGGATGTAGAGCTTCAGTACCAGCTTGTCCAAGATAACATTGTTAAAAGCTGAGCTGATGTCTACGAATAGCATCCTAACATAAGTGTTAGGTTACTCCAGGTGGATCTTGGCTGTGTGGAGTGCTCGCGAGACAGCATTCTCCGTAGAGCGGTTCTCCCTTCAGGTTACATGATTCTAAATGTCCACGTTTATTCCTTTTACAGGAGAACTCTGGTCATTTCTTTCTCTTGGTATATGTGTGTGTGTTTGTGTATGTGTGTCTTTGAAAGTTCAGTTCTTGAAATCCGTTATTCCCTTGTGGTGAGAGTAAATGTCCAGGTGCGGTTCTCGGTGGTGCACGTTCCTTAGTGGTTTAGTTGATTACACTTTTATCCTCTTCCTCGACTTCTATAAGGCTTTTGATACCATAGAGCATAAGTTCCTTATTCAGACTCTTCAGTCATTTGGTTTTGGGGTTCCCTTTATTAACACAGTTGAAATGTTTTACAAAGGAATAAACACCTCTATTATAGTAAATCAAAATATGTCTCCCAGATTTGAGATACATCATGGAGTGAGACAAGGCTGTCCAATATCTCCCTTTTTGTTTTTGTTGGTTACTGAGTTGCTGGCTCTAAATATCTTGCAAGATCTAGATTTGATATCTATTTTTAAGAGAGAAATGAAAATTACACAGCTTGCAAATGATACAACTTTATTTTTACAAGACTACACCCAGTTGTCTATTGCTTGGAACTTGGTGGAGGAATTCTCTGCTGCTTCCGGGTTAAAACTAAATGTTTCCAAATCTGAATTATTGCCACTCCATGACTGTAGTAATAGCCATATTAACAACATTCCAAATAAAAATATCATCAAATATTTGGGTGTTCATATAAGTAAAAATGAGAATACCAGACAAAACCTTAATTTCCTTAGAAAAATTCTTAATTCTTGGCTTCAAAGGGGTCTGAGCATGTTCGGTAGAGTTCTTTTGGCCAAAGCAGATGGTCTCTCACATTTTGTTTACCCCTGACTCTCACTATTTTTAAATACAAATTTATTGATGACATTATTAACTATTTCTGAACTTAATTTGGAATAACAAACCACACAAACTCAAAAAAGAGGTGATCTCTAGCCCCAAAGCTCAAGGAGATTTAGATTTTTTCAATTTCAGAGATGGTATAAATACATTTAGAATCAACTGGATCAAGAGATGTCTTTCCCAACCTAACTCACTCTGGTTTTTTTTTTTAATCCCAATTAATATATTTAATAATATAGATGGTCTTTCATTTGCTTTGAAATGTAATTATTGCCCTTCCAAACTTCCAATTATGTTATCTAAATTTCAACAATGTCTTCTCACCTGGAAACTATGTTTCTCTCAATTTTTCAAAGTGCTTACTTGGAACAATGAAGATATAACTATCAAAAATAAATTTTTTCTCAAGATGGACATTCTAAATATTATATTCTTATTTGATGAATCTAGAAATATGTTACCTTATAAACAGTTTCTGACTCACTTTGGATTGCCTGTTCCTGTTAGAGAATTTAGCCTTCTGATGAGAGCTTTTCCTCCAGGTTTAACTGCACTTATCAAGAGTCACTTATCCTTCGGTGTGCATACGTTGAGACAACCTGAATTGCTTCTCGATGGTGTTGATATAACTGACAGAAAATGTAGTAATACATTTATTCTCAAAGTATTTCAATCTCAAAACAGGCTGACCCCTTGGGGAAAGTTTATCTGGAGAAGTTTTATTCAGGAGGTTGATTGGTGTAAGGCTTGGCTTTTACCTAATAAATACTGTATCTCCAACAAAGTTAAAGAAGTTCACTCCAAAATTCTTCATAATATTTACCAAATACATGGACATAGAGAACAAATGCAAGTCAGAAAACTAAATTTTTTAATTTATATTTTTTTACTTAATTGAAATGTCATATCTGTGAGCAACTTAAACTCTCTCATTCATTTACTTTAAAGGATGTGATATTCTATAATGCGAATTCAGAAAACAAAGATTTAGAACATGTGATTTTTTTGATTTTACATGCAAAATATTTCTTGCATAAACAAAAGTATTTGAATCAGCAATCTTTGTTTCCACTCTTTAGATCCCTTAGGCTGGTTAAGCAAAATAAGAAGAACGAAAGACTGATTACTAATTTTTTTCCTTTTCTTTTTTCTTTTTTTTAGGGGGTCACTCTTATATTTTTGTAATTATCATCTTGCTGTACCGTCTATATTGTCTGTTCTGTTTGTAATGTCTCTGTAATTGTGTTGATAAAATGTTAAAAAAAAAAAAAAGTTTGGCCCGTTTGGCTTCCCGTATCGGATTGCAGCCTGCAAACATAGACATCAAATAACAAAGATTGACTGCACCCTATTGGCTGCATGGTTAGAGAAAGAACTTTGGGCCACCATCATGACAGGTGCTACTCCCTGTCAGATCTGGCTTTGAAGAACAAAAATACTGAAAAGTCATAAGTTATAAATACAATGCTGTCCAGGAAATCCTCCCATCGACTATTTTTATTTAAAATTTTAATGAAAAAAAAAAAAAATTGGTAGATTGCTTAATTGGGCACTAACATTCATGAATATATATATATATATATATATATATATATATATATATATTTTTGTGTGTGTGTGTGTGTGGGTGTGTGTGTGTGGGTG
>JAQMYF010040419.1:0-11321 GCA_030014195.1 Neosilurus mollespiculum
GGGACTCGCGATTTGTCCCCACAAGGAAGCGAAGTCCCCATAACGTGACTGTAAACAAATTCATGTCCCCACACTGTTAGGAATAGCTAGACCACACACACACATACACACACACATACACACTTATTGTCAATTTTAATATCTTATAGCTAACTTACCATCCCTGTTTCATTTCTTTATTAGGAACTTGATGTCATCTTCCTATTCTTCCTCTTTATTGTCTTCTCCTTTTTTTGGCTGCTCCCATTAGGGGTCTCCACAGCAGATCATCCTTCTCTATCTCGCTCTGTCCTCTTCTTCCCTCTCGTTGATGCCAATCACCTGCATGTCCTTTCTCACCACATCCATAAATCTGCCCATCCTTCCTCTTCTCCTCCTACCAGGCAGTTCCATCCTCTACATTCTTTTACCAATATACCCTTCATTCCTCCTCTGCACAAGTCCAAGCCATCTCAATCTGTTCTCTCTCGCTTTATTCCCAAACACTCAATCTGTTCTCTCTCGCTTTATTCCCAAACTCCTCCCTGTGTTGTCCCTTTAACATGATTCTAATTCTGTCCATTAATTGTCCTTCCCAGAGAAAATCACAGCATCTTCATCTCACATTCTCTTACAGCTCCACGTCTCCAAACCATACTTGCAGCTGCACTATTCCATCACCCTCCCTCTCATACACCTACATGTAATGACAAATAATTATAGTGTTGTGAGTTCAGTCATGCCTTTGCTCTGTAATTCCTCCCAACAACCGCCAGAGGTCATCATGTGTTCTGACTGAGTACTCACACACTAACACATTTGCTGAACCGTGTAATCCTACTAGGGTCACAGATCTCGTCCGACACTGGACGAAGGCAGGAAACCCCAAACAGCTTGCCAGACCATCGCAGGGCCATTCACACTCACACCGGGGGGCAATCAGCAAATTAGTCTAATGTGCATGTCTTTGAACTGTGGGAGGAAACCGGTGTACCCAGAGAAACCCACACAAACACAGGGAGAACATGCAAACTCCACACAGAAACTCGAACCCATGCTAACCACTACATCACCGTGCCACCCACTCACACACACTTCATACAATTCTCTGTGTATAGCAGTGATTAGGGCAGTGGTGGTTACTGGCTAAGGTGATGGGTTACTGATCCGAAGGTCAGCAGTTCAATATCACCATCACCACTGTTGGGCCCTTGAGCAAGGACTTTAACCCTCAATTGCTCAGTTGTATAAAAATGATAATTGTAAGTTGCTCTGGATAAGAGCATCCACCAAATGCTGTAAATGTAAGTTTCCTGGAGATACTTCAAGCTAAAACACTTACTAAAGGTGAATAAATAAACATAGATATAAGGACATGTTCACCTATTTGGAACATAAAACCTCTGGTGGAATACAAAATGCCATGTGTATGGTTACAAAAAACATGGAGAGAGGAAAATCTTCATGGAGAGGAGGATGATTGAAAAGTTTCAATTATAAAATGTAAAATTGTTCTATAGAAAAAAGTTTCATGAAACATTCAAGAAACATTACCAGCAGCTATGCAGCCATGAAAAACTACAGGGATTTTAAAAATCAGAATCAGTTGTATTGGCTAACTTTGTGTACACAAACAAAGAATTTGACTCCGGTTTAACTTCATTAACTGTACAGACAAACATTTAGGTTAGGCTTATACAAAAATTAAAGCAAATAAATATAAATTTGGGGCAGTGTTTGCCGGGTGGTAGGGTGTTGGATTACTGATCCCAAGGTCGGCAGTTCAAGCCTCACTATCACCGGGTTGTCAACTGTCCCCCCAGTGCAGCTAACTGGGTTATCCATAACAAGAATCCATAAATAATTTTACTAAAGAACAGGATCAATGTTAGCTAAAATGTTCTTCACTTATTATTATGGATTAGCGCTAAAAGACAGGAAGTGCTAATTAGCAAAACTATTGCTTTTACTTGGTGTACAGTACTTCTAGATGATCGTTATAGTGTTCTGCCAGTGGCTAAATGGAACAATGCGAAGATCTCACCTGTAGTGTCTGAAGCTAAATCTCATGGCAACTCCAGTTTCTATGCTAGAGAGAACGTGAAGTCATACAAGTCTCCCGATCACAACAATTTGATGTTTGTTGAATAAAGTTAGCAAAGCTGAATAAGTTATCTAACTTGGCTAATACAGGTAGCTCCATAACAAAATGTGACCAAGATATTTAGCTAGCTAATATATTAATGTAGATTTTAGCCTAGTGTAAATTTACCATAGGTGTTTTAGCTAATTAGCAAGGTTCAGATTAATTAGCTAATTAATTATTGATACAGTAATATCATA
Organism: Neosilurus mollespiculum; assembly: GCA_030014195.1. Classification (NCBI taxonomy): domain Eukaryota; kingdom Metazoa; phylum Chordata; class Actinopteri; order Siluriformes; family Plotosidae; genus Neosilurus; species Neosilurus mollespiculum. The sequence continues at coordinate 2,323 of JAQMYF010040419.1, forward strand.
GTTAGCTACTCAGATGCCGCAGATCATGTGTAGAAAGAAAGAAAACATGATTTATGAACATGATTCTGAATTCCAGCAACATACATTTCAAAACATCCTGTTTAGCAAATTTGCTCTTTTTTGCGGGTAAAATATTTTTGGTTTCTCTTTAAAGGCCTTACAGAAGAGAAACTATTGTAAATTGTGTTCACCAACTGTTCCAGGATCAATCATGCTTATCCTGGTTTCTTTGGATTTCTTGTTATTCAATTATTTATCTGGCTGTGCTGCACTATCACTGATTCCAGACTAAAACATGGGCGGGGTGAAGAAGTGTTGGAGGGGCGTGTCTCTAAAGTGACTGACAAGAAATCCATCCAAACATGCTCAGATCATGATTTAAACTGTTTTTTTTTAATTATGTTCTACAAATTTATAACAGATCTATGTATCTATTCTTGTAAAACAAAGTAACTATTGCAACTATTACATTTTCAGTTCAGAGAGAGAGAGAAAGAGAGAGAGAGAGAGAGAGAGAGAGAGAGATGATAACAGACAGAAAGAGAGACAGAGAAAGAGAGATGAATGAAAGCAGGAAGACAAAGAGAAAGAGAGTGAGGGAGAGAAATAGAGAGAGATGGATGAAAACAGAGAAAGATGGAGAGAGATGGATGAAAACAGAGATGGATCAAAACAGAAAGAGACTGATGAATGCAGGAAGACAAAGAGAGAAAGAAAGAGTGAGAGGTGGATGAAAACAGAGAGAGAAAGAGAGATAGATGAAAGCAGAAAGACAGAGAGAGAGAAACAGAGAGATGGATGAAAGCAGGAAGACAAATAGAGAGAAAGAGAGAAAGAAAAAGTGAGAGATGGATGAAAACAGAGAAAGAGAGAGATGAATGAAAACAGAGAAAGAGGGAGATGGGTGAAAACAGAGCAAGAAAGAGATGGATGAAAACAGATAGACTGATGAAAGCAGGAAGACAAAGAGAGAGAAAGAAAGAGTGAAAAGTGGAAGAAAACAAAGAGAGAAAGAGAGATTGATGAAAACAGAGAGATGGATGAAAACAGAGAGAGAGAGAGCGAGAGAGAGAGAGATTGAGAGAGATTAATGAAAGCAAGAAGACAGAGAGAGAAACAGAGAAAACATAGAGAGATTGATGAAAGCAGGAAGACAAAGAGAGAGAAAGAGAAAAAGAAAGAGTGAGAGATGGATGAAAACAGAGAAAGAGAGAGATGAATGAAAACAAAGAGAAAGAGAGAGATATGGATGAAAGCAGGAAGACAGGTAGAGAGAAACAGAGAGATTGATGAAAACAGAAAAAGAGAGATGGATGAAAGCAGGATGACAGAGAGAGAAACAAAGAGAGATTGATGAAAACAGAGAGAAAGACAGAGAGAGAGAGAGATGTTGGAAAGCAGGAAGATAGAGAGAGAGAGAAACAGAGAGAGATTGATGAAAACACACAGAGAGAGAGATGGATGAAAACAGAGAGAAAGAGATAGAGAGATATGGATGAAAGCAGGAAGACAGAGAGAGAGAAACAGAGATTGATGAAAACAGAAAATGAGAGAGAGATGGATAAAAAAGAGATGGATGAAAACAGAAAGAGATTGATGAAAGCAGGAAGACAAAGAGAGAGAAAGAAAGAGTGAGAGGTGGATGAAAACAGAGAGAGAAAGAGAGATGGATGATTACAGAGAGAGAGAGAGAGAGAGAGAGAGAGAGATAGAGAGAGAAAGATGGATGAAAGCAGGAAGACAGAGACAGAGAGAAAAACAGAGAGAGATGGATGAATGCAGGAAGACAAAGAGAGAAAAAGAAAAAGTCAGAGATGGATAAAAACAAAGAGAAAGATGAATGAAAACAGAGAAAGAGAGAGATGGATGAAAACAGATAAAGAGAGATGGATGAAAGCAGGATGACACAGAGAGAGACATGGAAAAAGATGGATGAAAACAGAGAGAAAGAGGGAGAGAGAGATGGATGAAAACAGAGAGATGGATGAAAACAGATAGAGGCTGATGAAAGCAGGGACACAAAGAGAGAGAAAGAAAGAGTGAGAGTGGGATGGATGAAAACAAAGAGAGAAAGAGAGATGGATGAAAACAAAAAGAGAGAGAAAGAGATAGAGAGAGAAAGAGAAAGAGAGAGAGAGAGAGAGAGAGAGAGAGAGAGATGGATGAAAGCAGGAAGACAGAGAGGGAGATACAGAGAGAGACGGATGAAAACAGAGAGGGGTTGATGAAAGCAGGAAGACAAAGAGAAAGAAAGAGAGAAAGAAAGAGTGAGAGATGAATGAAAACAGACGAAGAGAGAGATGGATGAAAACAGAGAGACAGAGAGAGAGACAGAGAGAGATTGATGAAAACAGAGAAAGAGAGAGAGATACGAATGAAAGCAGGAAGACAGAGAGAGAGAGAGAGAAACAGAGAGATGGGTGAAAACAGAAACAGAGAGAGATGGATGAAAGCAGATAGAAAGCGAGAGAGAGATGGATGAAAACAGAGAGAAAGCAAGAGAGAGAGATGGATAAAAGCAGGAAGACAGAGAAATAGGGAGAAAGAAAGAGAGAAAGGTCATGCTTTACTGGAGCTCCTGAAAGTCTTACAGATAGAATAGTTTACAGATAGAAAATGAGATAAACCAAAATAAAACAGAGAAAATAAGGATCAATTAATTGGAAATAATTACTACTATCCCAAAAAGAAAAGTGGAAAATCTTTTCAAACAAATCATCAGCTAACAGGCTAACAGAAGAAATCAGGAGAAGAGAGGTAAACTTGATAAAGAAAAACATTCTTACAAACACAAACTACTGAGAGAAAACCCAGACACTCTCAGGACAGATTCCACTCAAACAGGAGCCAAACTTATCATCACAAATCTCCTGTTATATACAGATCACACTGATGCATAGCACAGGGCCCTCTGTACACACTGCACACACCATAAATATAAGGGGTATATGCAGTAGCAGGCAGAAGAATAGAGGAAAAGGACAGTGACAGTACTTTTCTGACTATCAACATCTACCACAACGAGACAATCATGTTCTAGGGTAGTGAACCCAGACTCAGCTCTCCACAGAATCTTACCAGCAACAACACCTCCCCTCTGGAGCTAAGAGTAGAAATTCAAAAGCTTAAAGAAGATAAAGACACTTTGTGAATCGAACTCAATGCAGTTAGAGAAGAGCTCTACCTCAGAGACCAGAGAATAACCAGCCTGACGGAGCAGAACTACAGAGACTCAAACCCATCCATCAGCTTCCCAAAACAACAGAGGGCAGTTCACACCTCACTCAGCTTCGAAGCCCCCATGCTGGACCACCAAAGTCCCAGCCACAACTATCCAACACCCAGACAAAGCCACCAAACACCCAGACACAGCTACCTAGGCCCCATGCAGGAATACTAATGCCACAACTCACAAGCACCCAGAAAGATCCACTGTCCTTCCAAACAGAGCCACAGAGTTGTGATGAGAAAACTCATACAGCCACACGGAAACATCTGGCAAAATCTCCAAAATACACAGAAGCAGACTTGATCATCTTAATAGACTCAAAAGGAACATTTTTAGATGAACAGCGCTTTTCCCTGGACACAGAGTTACTAAACTTGATGTCCCCGGACCAGCGATGCATTTGAACTGATCAGGAAGACCATTTCAAATGAACCAACCCACATCATCATTCACACCGGCACTAACGATCTGAGAACACAACAGGGAAGGAGAGCTGAGTCCATTACAAGAGTGGCACAAACCACCATATACAAGTTCCCCTCTTTCAAAATAATAATCTCGACCATCCTACCCAAGAGAGACTTTCACCTTGCCATCATCCAACGGATCAATGCAACCATCACCCGCAGCTGTGCATTAATGACAAACATTCATCTGGCACACCACCCCAATCTCAGCTTTCACAATCATGTTCAATTACACAAAGACACAGTGGGCATGTTTGAAAAGAACCTTAAAGACGTGGCTCTTGTACATGACCCAGACAGCCCCCAAAGGAGCAACAGATGTCTCAGCCTTCACAGACCAGTAGACTCTCACCACTATTTTCTCTGCCCTATTCCTGGTGTTTCCTGTGTTTCCCCTCCCCTGTGTGTGTCTAGAGGAATGGGAGCGGCTTCCTGATAACTCCACTCACCTGCTCATTCAATACATCTATTTCTAATTCCAGCACCACCCCCGTAGTATAAAACCTGGTTCCGTAGTTGGCGCCATCTTACTAAAGACTATTTCGTCTGTTGGAGCAAGTTGAGACACAACATTTAACACCCGGACAACGGACTGGCGAATTTTATTCCTTGGTATTATGGCAGCCACCAAAGGCACGTCACGTGAGGGTATTGTCTGGTCTTGTGTTTATATCTATGATTGGCAGTTACTTCAGCCAGTTTATAACGGAGGTGATAATAGGCTAAAGAATTTTAATCAGCGGTGGCTTTCTTTTTCCATCAAATAGGAGATATAAGCAGCTATAAGAGACGGTACACAGGTCTGTGTTCATTAAAAGGACAGGAACTAACACCACTGCACACACAGCCCAGTGAGCTGTGCAGAATTAAGCACTGAAGAGTTCCAGAAAGCAATCAGCACCTACACAGTTCAAACTTTTTTAGACTCATTTCTGGACACCAAATACACACACATTCCTAAAGGCATCAACCTTGCAGTTAAGAACATAAACCACATCTTCTTTAGGAGTGCACAAATCTCTCAGGTAAAACAATTCAGGAACAAAACAAATCCAACTGATAACACACAGTTTCCAGGAGATTCCAGGTCAATGCTAGTTATTTTCCAGGAGTAATAAAAGAACACACAAGGTTTACCTTTTCATTGAATTCTGATATCTTGAGCGGTACAGTATAGCACATAAACTCCAGTCATGTGACATCTTCTGTAACACTGTATTTATGTATTTATTTATTTGTTTGTTCATTTTAGTTCCTTTAAGATTGATACTGTTGCTTTATTCTTTTCCCCCCCTAATGTTCAAACCAATATCTTCACTTAATATTCTGTTCATTTAATTTAACCTTGTTATTTTAATGACAATGTGAGTGTTTATTTTTTTAAGCAATATTTTGTGAAACGCTTTGGTAATACGGTACATGTATACAGTCATGCTAATAAAGCTCATTGGACTGAACACTAAAACATGATGAAGTAAAGTTGATGATTTTTGGCCAAATCTTTTTAAATTATGGATCCTAATAAAAGACTGATCTTACATGGTACAGGGTACTGGTTATGGAGATAATAATAATTTAAAAAAGACTTTAATTATTAAACCTTAACATATACTTCATTCAACATCAAGGTTTCGTTGAAGCTCTTTGGTACAAACAGAGAACTGAATTGAAAAATATGTTTAATTTAATACATTTTTTTATGCTAATGTTGCATGTTTTAACCTTTATTCTTGTATGCTAGTGGAAATGATGAAATGGAGTGTTTATAGTGCATTTATCTATATTATACTAAAGGGTTCCTGGATATATGGATAGATGTACAAGTCTGTAAATGTGTGACTATGCAGATCATGGTTGATGTGTTTGTACATATATGGTATGTATGTGTACGTGTAGGTATGTGTATGTTGGTATATGCATATATAGGTTAGTATTGTTACCTTAGTTGTCTATTGTGCACTTTTACTAACCATTACTTTTTTGTGCACTTTTATAATTGCTGCTAAACTGATTTTCGTTGTTCATGGAACAGTTGACAGAGATCTTATCTTATGCTTTTAGTACACTGTTTAGTACACTGTTAATACACTTTTAATTGATAAATATACAATCCAAATCAAGCTTTCTTAATCATAACATACAGTTATAGTACTTTAAGTGTTCATTTTAGTGTCAAATATAGTAACCTGTTTTTATTTTACTTCAGTAACACTACATACGGAATCATTTAGCCACATGCTTGACTCAAAAAATAATTCACACAACATCTCTATGATTTATATTCAGTATTTATATACAGAAAGGGGAAATGAAATGAGGCTTACATGATGTGAAAATCTACAAAAACTGGCTACATTTTACAGCATGTGTTCAACATCACATCGATATTCCAGTGAGACTCCTTTAAATAGATTTAATTTAGATTATTACAATGCTCTGAATGATGTGTTGGAACGATTTTTTGCTACTTAGCTACCTGTGTATTTTGTGTAACTGTGTATAATTAGCCAGAAAGCTTAAATAAATAAATAAAATAACCCTTTTTTTTTTTTTTTTTTTTTACATTTTTTTAAAATCTTGACACCACTGTGTTGTTGTTGTGGTTTATGTACATTCAGCACATGCTCTGTGATGTCTCTATACAGGAACATCTGCGTTCTTTACTCTAGTTGGAGTGATGTTTGCATGTGAACCCATGACCAGCCAAGTGCAAAACTTCCTGTTTTTAAATCCTGAAACTAAAGAGCAGTGAAGTGGAACACAGACCATACTAATAGTATACATTCTTCTGGATGTTATTTAAAAGTGAAAAGAACTGATTTTAAACAAAGTTTGTTTTTAATTTTTAATCTATGGGATTACTTGGTTTAGTATTTAACTAATGTACATTTAGAATGGGGGCGGGGTTTGTTTGACGGCGGGTTTTTATTTTTTTTTTTTCCTCTATGATGCAGATTTTTTCCCTCAGCCCGAATTTTGGGGCTCTTCTTTATGATTAACCCCCATCCGACACCGCAGCAATAAGGTAACACACTTCACTGCAATCATAAATTTAACTATATCTGTGTTTTTTTCAGGATATAAAACAGTAACTCTGCTAGTGTAGGATTAGTCCAACTTTTAATGCATTCATGATTAATAACTACTATGATATCACGTAAACATTTACTTTTAAATAACGTGTGCTGGAATTATATATCAGCTGATAATAAAATTCTTTAGAAGATGATAAACACATCTGTGTTGCATATTCATTCATTCATTCATTTTCTGAACCGCTTAATCCTAATTAGGGTCGCGGGGAGGCTGGCACCCATCTCAGCCGACTCTGGGCAAGGGCGGGGTACACCCTGGACAGCTCGCCAGGCCATCGCAGGGCCTGTGTTGTATATTCAATATAAATATTTCTGAATCATCGTTTGAAAAATAACATCTTAACAAATATCCCTCATAAGGTCAAATATATCCAGTATTTCCTAACAACAAACCAAAACTCTGATTACTTATAATTAAAGTTTAATGTTTATAATATGTCACATGTAGGCTGCAGGGTATTTTTATTCTTGAAATATTAAAAATATTACAACAATTTTATCGATTTCAACTTTAAACTATTAAGTTCAGGTTTGCTACAGCGTCAGCGGATCAGTGGTTTTTCTACCCAAACACCAATCCTGATTATTGGATTCGTTGCCACCTCTAAATTATAGCAAATTTTTATTTTATTGCATTATACTGTTATATAATATACAGAGAGACTGCAACACTAGTGTAATTCATCTTTTTTATAGTAATGTTGTATATATGTCATGTTTATTCTTATATACGTGTATAAAATCTATTTCTATTTAACCATAATTCATAGTTATTGGATTTTCCCCCTCAGAGCTACATCTTTTTTCTTTTTCTAATTTTATATATTTCACAAAGAAGACCTGTAATTTTTATGGACTTGTAATTTATCGTTGTTGTCATTGGTATTGTTGTCGTTGTTGTTGTTATTATTATACAGTATTACACATTTACTGTAGACCATAAATTAAAAAAGAGTAAAGGTGCTTTTGAATGATGTGTATCACATCAGTTTATTTAATAAGAGAGTAAGTTTAATACAAACTTTTTCATTGTAATTAGAAATGTATTGTAACATGAATTTTTTTATATCATGATAAAACACTCTCTCAGTTGCCGAACTGCTGAATCCTACTAGGGTTGCTGGGAGGCTGGCGGTACACCCTGAATAAATCACTGCAGGTCAACACACAAAAACATTTACACTCACACTTGGGGTCAATTTGGAAAGGCCAGTTGGCATATTGTGCATGTATTTGGACTGTGGGAGGAAACCAGAGTGCTCAGAAGAAACCCACACAAACATGCCAAGAACATGCATAATCCACACAGAAATGCCTGGGCCCTGGACTCGAACCAAGGACCTCCTTGCAGTGGGATGAACATGCAACACCACTGTGCTGCCCTTTAGCAAAACATTTTTTATGAGAAACTTCCGAGACAAGGTTTTTCGACAATGTCTGAATCACTGTCTCTAAAGCTGGAAATAGGATAGAAAATACGGACCAAACTGCATTTTTTCATGAATGAGAAGCTGGAGAGTGTTTAAATGGATCAAACAGGAGTTTAGTATTCATAAATCGTCCTGGTGGATATTTTCATATAAATCACTAGATTACTCAAACTTAACTTTATTGTCATTCATCCATATACCAGGCATGTAGTGGAACGAAATGTCATTTTGTGTGAGCTCCAGGTGCCGTAGACTAGAGGCTGACATTTTTTTTCGGGAATCCCACGGGTCACGGGATTCAAGCAGGGTCATTAAAAACATTTTGTAGTTTTCTTTCAATAAGCCTACACTGTAACACAAGTCAAAAGAACTACACGGCCCAGAAGACAACAGTGCTTCCGGCCTCTGCTTTCAGTCGGAATTGAAAGAACAGTACAGTATGTGAAGGTAATGCCTTTATGCACTTTTGTTTGTTGAGGACACTTCTTGTGCTGGGGCAGTTTTTATTTTGTTTGTTTGTTTAAGCAATTTAAAAACATAAAAGTAATGTCACTGTTTAAAGGAAACAAGTGCTCAATAAATTTGTAAAATGCAAATTTATGTTACGGTATTATATATACTGTATACTGGCTGAACCCTCTGTCAGGGAGGCCTTCAACTCCAACCTCCGGGAGAGCTTCTCCCAGATTCTGAGGGAGGCTGGAGACATTGAGTCCGAGTGGACCATGTTCTCTGCCTCCATTGTCAACGCGGCGGCCCGAAGTTGTGGACGCAAGGT
>JAQMYF010040420.1:0-11319 GCA_030014195.1 Neosilurus mollespiculum
TATATATGCTACTGTATATAGTTATAGTTTAAAAATGTAGTAAAAGGAATATTCTTATCAACTTTCAACCTGTTTTTATGTATTGCTTAGATATAATTCTACATTTTATTGTTCATATTTTGGAAAATAAAAATCTATAAAAAGTAAAAATTCATAATTAAATGTATATACACTAAAACAAATACCTCACATGGAAACGGAACATACATTGTTACATTTGGCACACCTTTTTCAACCCCGTGTTCCAGGTTAGGTGCTAATAATTCGAACCTCCTGCCTTGCCTTTTTTAAGCCTGATCTTCATCAAAATTTAATCACAGAATCTCCAGGTAACTATTGCCACTGTTATTGTGAAAGTGTGCATGTCTACAAACAAAAAGAGAAATTTAACCTGCATGAAAAGCAATGTCAATTACCATCTAAAAAAGTTAATTAGATCAAGACTACAGTTTGCCAGTGATCATATAGGCACAAGCCAGTCCTTTTGGTATAATGTGTACTGCTCAGGTAAATTAAGGATAAAGCTCTGAGAAAAACCTCATACCAACTGTGAAGCATGACGCAGAAAATGGTATGGTTTGGGGTTGTTTCGCAGCCTCAGGGACTAGACACTATCATCAAATTCTGAATTATATCAAACGGTGCTTTGTGATAATGCAAGGTGCAAAAGATGATGCAGAAACTGAAGTTGGCTTCAGGACAAATCTCAGTGTTTTAAATGTTAATACAAGCTTCTGACAGTACCAAACCTTTGGTCTTGTTTTTTTTCTTTTATGTTTTAAATCTGTTTCTTGCTTTTTTGTTTTGATTTCCTTTCTGCAACTGCATCTGCATGTGCCCCTGCATGACTTACATGCAGCAGATTCAGAGTCAAGGAACAAAATGCTAGCATCAAAGGGCACTTCATGGGCAAGCAATAACAGTGGATCCAAGTGGATGAGGCCCAGTTCCTGTAACTCACTGAAGCCTTTGCTCAAATCCCTCCTCAGCACGCTTCACCTTTGTCATCCCTACAACTTAAGTTTCTTTAAGTTGTTTTCCTCATTACCCAAACTGAAAAAGTTCACAGCAGAGCACTCCCAGTGTTGAGGTTTTCCTCTTTAGTACACGCTTTATTGTACTCACTTTAGTTCAGGAATCGCACACGCTTATATTGCCACCAGACAAATGACTCATTTTGACCTCTGGTAAGCGAGCAATGTATAAATCTAAGAAGAGAAAACTTTCTATCAAAAAAAAAAAAAAGAATTTTTAATGCAGCATGGACAGATTCATTTGGTTTCACTGCTGATAAAACCAGCATTCCTATTATGTGGTGAGAAATTAGCAAACAACAACAACAAAAAAAAAAAATTAAGATGACAATAAGATTAAGTTTGCCAGAGATGTACAGAGAGGTACCCTGCTTCACTTTCCCTCTTTGAGAGAGTTCAAAGAAGCACACAATCAGATAAATGATGAGTATTTTCAGCGTGCCATCATCGCAATGCAAACTTTCAGCAAAGATTCTGTGAGTTAAGTGAGGAAAAAAATCACATGATCCTTTCCCATCACTCATCTGAATGTCGATCCAGTGCTGTTGAATATGACTGCATGTACAGCTGTAAGTCAGCCTTATCTTGAGCTCGAACTGGCTGACGAGGCTGACAATGTGTGGGTGTCTAAGTTCAGAAGTTTGACAGCTGATCTTAAAGATGTTGCTCATTAGAAGGCCATTCTTGTTCAGAAGCACAAATAAAGTGAAACTGAAAACCTTCCTAAATTTTACCAATTTGTGCTCGATACATGGAGTGCCATTCTTGACACTCATATAAACATGAAAAAGTGTGCATTTGGAGTCCCGTCGATCTTTGGATCCACATATATGTGTGAGGAGGTTTTTATCTAATCATGAACTACATCAAAAGCAAACGTCGCTCGCGCCTCACAGATGAGAGCTTGCAATCCTGTGTGAAGATGAAAAGTGTTGTCTTACAACCCTTATAAGGAGAAGCTGTGCAGTGAAGTTCAGAAGCAGAAATCACATTAACCAGGAGAAAGAAATAATTTAACGAGCTATTATTTTGAAAATATATATTTTTATATCAGTCTCTGAACTAATGTAGTTGTGTTTCATATTCATATAAACCATTTTTTTGTTTGCCCTAATTAATGAAGGTACATATGCTGCAGCTGTAAGATTTAAGATTTATTATTGTCCGTGAACTACAGTTTCTTCGGCATGATTGTGAACATCTGATTTGAATCAGCGTGCGGCAGCCTTTTATACGTCACATGCTCGACCGTCGAGGATACACTGCTGCATAAGTTAGACTATCATTGGTAATAAGTAGCGAATGCTGCCAACATGCTAGGCATTCGTTGGTATAAGTTATACGTAGGTTCAAAGTATGCTAAACATTATATTCAACTTATGAGTAACTTACAGGGGCAGCTTACCTATAGCTTATGGCCAGTGTATGCAGAAAGTATGAGCCATATGCTAGCATACGTAGGAAAGTTTGTGCACAGTGTGACAGTGTAATATAAAATTTACAGAATATTATAATAATAATATATATGAGATTGAGATCGAGTGCAAATCATTGTTGATCTTGTACCCCACTGGAAAGAGTTGGTGATGATCGTCCTGTGGATGTTCCTTGGTCATTTATATGTGAGGCTGCATTTGGTTCTTGCATATCCCCAGAATCAGAAGCTACAGTGTAATGTTTCACATCATTCCTTGAAGTAGAACAGAATATCATCCTGGTAATTTTGTTTAACAGCTGTGGAAGTCCTAAACAATGAGATTAACAGATTTTACAAGCTAGGAACTACCACTGAGCCTTTCATTCAAACTCATTCAGAGAAGTTTATCCACATCTTAAATATCAATCAATTCAGTTTCTCTCTGACCTAAATATAATGCAGATATTAAACTAGTCAGGTAGTGTACCATAACTGTTGCTCTATAATCACAAAATCCAACAGTAACTTTATAGTGAAATTTGATGATTTTTTTAAGTTCAAGCAACTCACCATCTACTATACTGATCACATTTCGTAGGGAATCATTTTCCTTTTGCAGCTCTAAAACTTCTTTTCTTTGAGCTTCATGAACATCTGATATTTGCAGTATCCTTCCAGTTCCCTCCTGAAAATGTATTTTCTCTTCAATATCAAAAATATTCCTTTTCTTTTTTCTTAATAATGTACAACCCCTGGCAAAAAGTATGGAATCACAACTCTTGGAAGACGTTCATTCAATTGTTTAATTGTGTAGAAAAAAAAAAAAGAACTCCTTTAATTTAACATTTCAACCTTCTGGCTTTATGAAACACTTACAAAAATAAAAAAGAAAGAAAATTGTAGTCAAAAGGAAAATATTATGGATTCACCAAACAAAAACACCACTAGTATGTTGTTGCACCACCTCTGGCTTTTATAACAGCTTGGATTCTCTGAGGTATGGATTTAACTATTGACAAACTGCAGTTGCCAGATCAGCTTTGCAGGTTGGAGTCTCGTCGGGGACCATTTTCTTTCATTTACACCATAGATTTTCATTTGGATTGAGGTCCGAACTATTTGCAGCTTTTATCAATATGGATGGATGGATAGATAGATGAACGGATAGACAGATAGACAGACAGATAGACAGATAGGCCTACCTTCAGATCTCAGATTTCAGATCTCCTCCTTCTTTCCCACTGGATCTCAGTACCTGAACTTCCTGTTTGGGGATCCAGTTTTGACGGTTCGGTTAATTTTTCCTCGGTCGGGACTTTTCTTGATAATGATATGTTTTCTTCACTATAGCGACTATCATTGTTTTTGAAGAAATCATGCAGTGCATATTTTTGTTGAACCATACTCACAATGCGAACTAACACACTGGGACTGAACAAGGATTCTAACAGCGCGCGAAAGCGTGTCCGGTACTTTCACGTTAACATTATATTTTTTTTCTAAAGGAAACTAAACAACCAGTTTTTTCTATTAAAATATTTTCTATAAAAATAGAAATCAACACCTACTGAACATTTCCTATGCCAGATTACAGACTTACAGATTTTCTACAGGAATCTATATGTTCTATAGAATATTTTCTTCAAGTTTTTTTCTATAAAACCTTTATTTAGAACATGATTGCTATAAGCCCTGCGATGGCCTAGCGAGCTGTCCAGGGTATACCCTGCCCTCGCCCAGAGTCGGCTGAGATGGGCGCCAGCCTCCCCACAACCCTAATTAGGATTAAGTGGTTCAGAAAATGAATGAATGAATGATTGCTATAAGACCTTTTTGTATAGGACTACAAACCACAAGACACAATAGGGGGATATTCCACAATAAAACTGCACTAGTGAGAGTATAACATACCAAAATTAAGAAATAATTCACAAAATGGAAATTAAAAACAACAATTCCTTTGTCGTCCTCTTGGTTGAATCTCACATGAGCAATGGCAATATGGCGTTTGGGATTGGGCTGATAGTCCACAGTATTCCTTCAGCTCTCTCTATATTTGTAATACTGTTTGTTGAGATTGAGCCTGAAAAATCCGATGATACAAGATTATTTATTCAAACATGTGCAAGCTTTGCAATTCAGCCACGCTGGATCACTTCAGACACACAGAACAGAACAAACTCGTGTCGCCCCCTGTAGGTGGCTTACTGCACTGTTAGGTAGAATATGCTTAACCAGAGCCTAATACTCAACATCCCCCCCAGTTTAAGAGAACTGTTAATCCCACCCCTTACTTCAGCAATAACACAAATAAATCTCAGTAGATCAACTGGGCGGAGTCCGAATTATAAAGCGGATCAATTAACTACAGTTCTTGCACATCAATTAGCATTGTAGACCGTATATTTAACAAAAATACAATGAACATTGTACATCCTGTCCAAATGGTTATTACTAGTGCCCTATTTTCGGGTATCCTTATAGGGTGTTACACATAGTCCTTAAGGTACCGAGGCGGATGGCGAGTTCGCGCGCTCCTCCTGAATGGGATGTCAGCGTTTGGTGCAGAGGCTGCAGTATTAGTACGGTCACTTTTTTTCTCTGTGATCGGATCAGTGCTCTCTGAGCTCTCTGGTAATGTAGTCTCCGGTAATGATGTGGCACATTCTTTGGGTTGGTCAATCACGTTTCTAGAAATCTCGATCTCAGGTTTTACGGTTTTATGGAATTCTTCACTCGTTGGTCGCATCTGAACACGATTCCTGGGATATATACCGCCGTTTGATCCTTCAACCAAGTATGTTCTGTTGGCAATTCTGTTTTTGATCTTGCCCAAAATCCACCGTTCGTTTTCTCGATGTTTGAAGTACACCGTTTGTTGTTCTTTTAGTTTAGACAGATCTTTTTCTTTTCTGTTAGGCACTTTTTTACTCTCTTTTCTCTTTTGTCTCATTTCAGGGATGCTGTTGTCTTGTGTTGCATGTTTTTGCACAAAACGGTAGCATAGTGCGCATTTGTCTCCCATACAACATCTGTGCTGGACTTAATCCAGTATCCTCGCGCAGAGTATTTCGCTGTTCTAACAAAGCTATGTTTGGATCAGTTCCATCTTTGTTTGTTTTCATCAGGAGGTATTTTGCCACTTTGACTGCTGCTTCGGCTTTACCATTTGCACTATGTCCTGGCAATGAGAAGATATGCTTAATGCCCCAGTCTTTGGTAAACGATCGAAATTCTTGCGATGTAAACTGTGGCCCCGCATCCGTAGTCAGAGCTTTCGGTATGCCCAAACGGGCAAACTGTTTCTTGAGGCATAAAATACCTTTGTTGCATGTGGTAGTCTGAAGATGGTCAACTTCGATGAAGTTTGAATAGTGGTCAATGACCACTAAAAATTGTCGTCCATCAATCTCAAAGATGTCGCTGAATATTTTTCCCAGGGAACTGTTCCGTCACCCAGTGGTGTTAAAGTCTCTTTCTGGTTCCGAAGGCGAAGTTCTTGGCATGGCGCACAGGAATCCACTAACTGTTTAATTTCCTTTGACATGCCAGGCCAATAGACCAATAAGAGAGCATGACGAAGCATACTGTTATACCCCATGTGCGCAGAGTGAAGTCGCTTCTTCATATCCTTTCGCAAACTACCTGGTATGAGAATCGCTTCCCCCTTTAGGATGATTCCCTCCTCACATAAGAGTATGTCACGCATGCTATGATATGCCTTTAGTTCTTTTGGGACATGGCTCTGGTCAGGCCAGCCATTCAGGATAAATGCCTTTAGTGTAGTCAGGACTGGATCCTGATTGGTAGCTGCCTTCACCTCTCTAGACGCGAATCGGAAATGTTTGGGAAACAATTTACAGTCATCAGTCGCCTGCCATATTCAGTGTTTCCCAAGGAAGCACGGCTCAGGGTGTCGGCAATGTACAGTTCAGTTCCTTTCACAAACTGGAACTTCAACATCGTAACGGTGGATTCTCATCAGTAAAGCTTGTAACCGCTTTGGCATCTGACTAAGTGGCTTTTTTAGTGGGCGATGATCATTCTGAACTGTAACTGTGTTGCCATATGTATACTGATCAAACCTTTCTAAGCCGTAGACTACTGCTAAAAGTTCTTTTTCGATCTGTGCCCAGTTTTGCTCTGATGCAGGCAAGGAACAAGATGCATACTCGACAGGGTGGCCTCCTTGCAAGAGAACGGCACCAAGGCCATCCTTACTACTATCCACTCTCAGGACTGTTTTCTTATCCTGATCGTAGTAGGCGAGAACAGGAGTGTCTGTGAGTTTGAATTAACCTTTTGTAGAGCAGCGTCACACTCATTTGACCAGCTCCACTGACGGTCCTTTCGTGTAAAAGCTTGCAACGGCTCCAAATCTGCTGATACATTGGGGAAATACCAGGATAAATATTGTACCATGCCACACAGACGTTTTACACCTGCTATGTCTGTAGGAGTGGGCATTTGCATAATCACTTCCGCCTTACTGTGATCTGCCATGATTCCCTGATCGGTAAACAAGTGTCCATGAAACTTTATCTCTGATTTCCCAGTCTCCATCTTATCCTGGTCCAGAACAATGTGTCGCTCTGCACATCTTTTAAACAACTTTTCCATTTTTGCACCGTTGTCTGAAAGTGCTTGCGCCTTTGTTTTTCCACAGCCGGCTACGGTAATGTCGTCGGCAATAGTGAATATGCCATCTAAACCACCGAGAGCATCCGTGAGGCGATGTTGGAAAATTTCACTGGACACTTTTAGTCCAAATGGTAGCCTTGCCCAGCGAAACCTTCCAAATGGCGTAATCATGGTAGTTAACAGACTAGATTGCTCATCCAGGCGGACATGCCAAAACGCATTTTTAACGTCCAGCTTGCTAAACACCTTGGCATGCCGCAGCATCAGCAACACATCGTCGACTGTCGGAAGCTTATAATGTTCACGCATTAATGCCAATATCATTTATTGGCTGCGGATCAATGCACAGTCTCAGTTTACCACTAGCTTTGTGGACAGTGGTCATCTGGCTGACCCATTTAGTAGGCTGCATCACGGGTACAAGCACGCCTAAGTTCCCTAAACGGTCTATCTCTAACTTCACAGGTTCTCTAAGCGCTATGGGCACTTTTCTGCAGGGGAGCGCATGTGGTTTTACATTAGCATTCACATACAGGTGTGCTTCCCCTAGATCACCAAAAGGCTGAGTTTCAGACTCTACCTGCGATATGAAATATGTCCTGTAAATCGAGATAAGGTGCATGTCAAGCAGTGATTTTAAACAAAGGTCGTAGATCCTCAGAGTTCACAAAACGTCGACATATAGTATTTATGTCTGCACCAGTATCCAACAGGAAACAAACATGGCTGCCATTTACAGCCAGTTTTGCTGTGATGCGATCTTTTTTGTTTCCTGTTACTGTAAGAAGCTGCTCTTCATCTTCATCAGTTGTGTCACTTAAATCGCCGACATCCACAGTGCGAACTGTTCCCACCTTGGTACACTTGATCGTGAAATGGTTCCTACATTTACATCTTGAGCATGTTTTACCCCAAGCAGGGCAATCAGCTTTACGCATTATCCATTGTAGATCCGCAGACCGTTGTCTCCTATGGCATGAAGCAGCAGGGCAACCTGGTAATCCCTTGGGTGTTCAGAAAGTTGCGTAATCATGCTGTAGTTTTGCCATTTTTGCTTAAAGAGCTTCCAGCTGTCCTTGGTAGAAAAACCAGTGAAATCAGGTGGAGATGGCGGGTGTATCCCAGACACAGGTTTCGGAGGCATTTTGCATGATTAGCAGCAAAAATCAGTAAGAAAAACAGTAGATACGGACAACAGTCACAGTCACAGTAGTGTAGATGCCCGGCAGCACATAAGTAAATCCTAGGGTCAGCAGAATTAATCCCAGTGGAAATACGATTCTCAGACGGCTCATCCAGAAATAATGTCCCCAGTGGGTTCTTTACATCCTTAGATTTCCATAACCGCTGCCACCATGTTGAGATTGAGCCTGAACAATCCAGTGATACAAGATTATTTATTCAAACATGTGCAAGCTTTACAATTCAGCCATGCTGGTTCACTTCAGACACACAGAACAGAACAAACTCGTGTCGCCCCCTGTAGGTGGCTTACTGCACTGTTAGGTAGAATATGCTTAACCAGAGCCTAATACTCAACACCGTTCATCCACTGAAAAAAGGAAAAATGCCCAGGCACGACAAACATGCACAGTAGTGGTAGAAAAAGACATCACAAACACGTGACATAGAAATCAGTTATAATTAAATCAGCATAGGTGCAGAACCCATTAACAAATGACAACCACCACATCACAATGAAGTCATTAAACGTCATAATATTGATGATCAGATATCCACTGACGGACAAGAAAGATTTGCCTGATTCAGTCAGTGTCATTTCCCATATTACATACCTTGCGACTAATTATCTTACTTTCTATTAAAGAAAGCAAAAAGCCATCTAACTGAGACGTGAAAAATGACATGATAAACTGGTCACAGTGTGACGTGTGACAGGTATGACGAGATCCCACCAGTTTTCCACGTCATTATCACGTCACTATACTTGCTGGGCTGGCTATGTGTGACAGGGGCTTTACTTTCTTATTTCTAACCCTTGTGACTTTCCATTACTACAAATTACACTGGAAATCAATATCCCTTTTCTCAAGTCTCGAGGACAATAATATCATAAACAAGAATAAAAGGACGAGTTCTCAAAGCTGGATCTCTCTACGTCTATTCTTAAAATAGCCACATTTCGAAGCTTTCATTTTTTAATACTTTCTTGACACTCTAAAACACTCTTGAAAGTTACATGTAGCAGTCATCTCATTGAAGGATCGCATTCACAAAATCAACATAAAAAAAACTTTCATTGAGTCGAAATGGTAAAAAGAACATTATTTGAGTCAAATATAAATCACATTTCAAAGGAAAAATACAGATACACTTTTTCACAAGTACATGAATATAGCCTTACACACCTGAAGCTGTATTGCTTTGGCTTACCTGCTGAAGTACGGAGTTCTATATAGAGCTCAGTGGTCTGAACCGAAAACATGCCTAATGTGGGGATATTCAGTAAAAATCTTAGAGGATTTTAGCATAATACAGTCATACCTGTGTTTCAGCATAGAGTCCTAAAGTGCTGACATCAGGACAGCACCATTTCCATTAATAAACAAAATGAAGGTGTCAGTGCCCCCAGTGCAGCTAACTGGGTAATCAAAGGCCAACCATGTCTCTCACTGTCTGTGGTGTGAGTCATGTAAAAGAACCATTGCTGACTTCCGTCAAGAGTAGGCTGCATAGCCGTCAGCGTGCTTCTGCCCTGCAATGGCCTGGCAAGCTTTCCAGGGTGCACTCTGCCCTCGCTCAGAGTCGGCTGAGATCAGTGCCAGCCTCCCCGCGACCCTAATTAGGATTAAAAGGTTAAGAAAATGAATAAATGAATGAATGGTGTGAATGGTGTGTTATATTTTTATCGTTCCTTCACAGTTTATAAAGTTTAATCCGTACTGAATTCTTCTAGAGCAGTTATAGGATAAAAGAACTTTAAATATGGCAGCGCTTCACCTGAATTCTTTATGTAGACATTAGTATTCTGTGTTCTTTTTCTGCAAGCTACTGTCCACAGTAACCTGCAGCATTAACAACAATAAAAAAAACCAATTATTTTAGTATTTTTTTTATAATGGCATGAACTCAGCCACATATAACATCCAAAGAATATAAGGATCTTTGCATGTGATCAGATTTTAAGTGTTTTTTACCACAATCAATACATTTTTGTTTTCTGGAAAAGAAGGACACCAGAGATGTGATACAAATTTATTGTTCAGTGGTTTGTTTAGAATTGAGTAATTTGCAGTCATGACAACGTGATGACACACTTTAGGACTCAGTAACTCCACTGAGCTTTTATGGGATTTGGTTGTGATCATTGGCAAGTCTCCCTACTGATCAAAATCTTGCGTTGTCAAGCCAGTGAATGTGAGTTTAATGCCGGCATGTGATTTCATGATGGGAATACTACTGAACTTCAGTTGTACATATTTCACTTTACAATAGCATCTCTCTACAAAATCAATGTCATACATAAGCTTTCTAATGTACATACTCTTGGGTGGCATGGTGGCCCAGTGGTTAGCATGTCTGCCTTACACCAAGAAAGCGTGGGTTTGATTCCCGGCTAAGGTGTTTTTGTGTGCAGTTTGCATGTTCTCCTCGTGCTTGCGTGGATTTCCTCCGGGCACTCCGGATTCCTCACATAATCCAAAAAATATGCGCAGTAGGCAAGATTGGCTGTTCCAATTCGCCCCTAGGTGTGAGTGTGAGTGTGAATGGTTGTATGTGTGTTGGCCCTGCAATGGTCTTGCAAGCTGTTCAGGGTGTACCCCGCCCTCGACCAGAGTCGGTTGAGATGGGCACCAGCCTCCTCGCAATCCTAAATAGGATTAAGCAGTTTAGAAAATGAATGAATGAATGAATGAATGTACGTGTTCTCATACTCAGGGATTTTATTTTATTTTATTTTATTTTTTAATAACATATTACAACCATGAACCACAAGCACCCTGTCCTGGACAGTATAAAATATTATTGTAGTACAACATTTACATCATATTTATTATTTATTCATTCATTTGCTGAGCTGTTTAATCCTAGTAGTGTCAGTAAAGCTTATCTCAGCCAACTCTGGGTGAAGGCAGGGAACATCTGAACAGCTTGCCAGTACATTGCAGGGCCAACATACACAACCATTCACACCTAGGGGGCAATTTGGAGCAGCCAATTAGCCTAATGTGCATGTTTTGTGTACATTAATATATATAATAATGA
>JAQMYF010040421.1:0-11318 GCA_030014195.1 Neosilurus mollespiculum
CATATTAGTAGAAGAATGTCTGCCTTTAATGAAGCCTGTTTGGTCAGGATGTATTATTAGAGGGGTTATTTTTTCTAGCCTTCTTGCTAGAGCTTTACTGATTATTTTGAGATCTACGTTTATTAATGAAATTGGATGGTAACTAGATGGAAGTGTCGAGACATTATTGTAAAGAGGCTTTACATTCCCGCACTGTAACACTCGTTATTGCCTTCATCCATGCGGGGTTTCTTTTCACACGTTTAGACGTTCTACTTTTTTCTAGGCATATAGATGCAAGGAGTTTCTAGGGAGCAGACCTGAACAGAGTCGAAACTCTTCTGAGCATCCCAGGGTTAAATCGATTATTAAATACCCATGCGGAGGCTTAGTTGCATCGTAACTGGGGATCCAAAATAGGCTTTTTGACTAGGACAGATCTGATGAGCTAAAATGTTGATCTGTAGCTTGTCTCGAGGATTTTTAAACAGAAAAAGATAATTACTGTTTAAACTGATGGTGCAAGTATATTTACCATGGTAGAAAATGTTCTGAAAAACTATGCTCATATTTCTGTGATGCTCATATTTCTGTGATTTCTGTAAAGTTTTTAACAATCCTGGGGTGCTCAGATGCTTGGAAAATGACATCATCTAAAATAACGAGGTGGCTCTTGCCCTGAGGAAAAAGCAACTCTTGTAACTTGATGTACATGGGTTGAAACGTCTTCGTGCTCTGTGTAACCTTCTACGAGGTCTCTGACGCTGTCAAAGGTCATCGTTCGCCAACATTCCTGTATATGAGTTATTGCTTTCACCCATAAGACGGTTTTATTTTTACAAGTCTGGTATGCATAACTTTTCAGCCTTTGTCAAAAAAAAAATTGATTAAAATATGTCAAATTAAATGAGTCAATTATGGACAAGTGACCTTTTACAGGAGGGAAAAGAAATATTTCTCCAAGGAGTGCTGAAGCCTCCTGATATGAACCAAGTCTAGGATCAAACAGGATTATTACCAATTCGGACAAATTTTAGTGACTTTCTCTAGTCAAAGGTAAAAATAGCAGTACAAAACCCACCGATAATAATAATTTAATTATTGTACTCTGAAAAGACAATCAATCAATAAATCAATCAATAAATCAATCAATAAATCTATCAATAAATCAATCAATAAATATCAAAAAAGACCAAACCAATTAAAATAAAGAGCATAGATAGAGAAAGGAAATAATGGAAGAGAATCATAAGATCCTCTCCTTCCTGGGTCAGTGATTCTGACTAAATAAAAATAGAAGTTTTTCAAATGGGACTGGTAACCCTCTTACTAGATATTACTCATATAAGAAATATGAGATAATGGAATTTGAGATTGCTGCAAACAAACAAATAAATAAACAGCAGGTAAGAAGAATAATAAAAGTCAAAGGCTTTGACCCTCTCATATCCAAGAATTTCACAGATGGAACAATGATGCTGGATTTTAGATGGATTTTTTTTTTCTCTGTAGGCTGGAGTGTTGTGATTTCTCAGATGAAGGTTGTTCTTCTCTGACTTCAGCTCTGAGATCTAATCCATCACACCTTAGAGAACTGAATCTGTGTAATAATCACATAGGAGCTTCTGGAGAGAAGCTTTCTGCTCTTAAGGATGAAAAACATTACAGACTCCAGACACTAAGGTGAGTACTGATCTTTTAATACAAATTACATTTTTTACATTATCATTAGTTTGTTTCTCTTTACTTCCAATACATTTTATATTATGAGGTTAAAGAAAATAATTACTTTAACACAATTAGTTAATAAAATTTCTACTATCTTTATAACCAGGATTTTTCTAACTATTGGTTTTGATGCTGTTTTGTGTTCAGTAAAGTGTGTTAATTTAACATTCATGAGAAGAGAGAAGACAGTGAGGATTATAAAATATCTTAGTGGAGTGTAAAAAGAGTGATTGTTAATCAACATCTCATCTCACTGGAACATCCTGCTGTCCGAGTGAGATGATCTCTGCTTCTCTCTGTTTCTGATAAGCAGCACAATTTATTTTCTCTCAGAAAAACTCATTAAAATGATCATCAGTAATATCACATATATTTTACTTAATCAATCACTTTACTCTGAAACTTCCTCCTAGTGTCTGGTGTCTTCTGTCATTCCTGTAAACTTTTCTTTTTAATGTCTGCAGTTAAATATAAATGTAGAAGAACTACATGAGACAGTTATATTTATAATTTAAAAAACTCCAGAAGGGTGGATATGAACAGTGATGTGATCGTAAATATCTACTCATGTTCCTGTTAGAACTTGTGAAGTTCTCATTTGTTCTTAATGTTCTAACAATATGTTATTGAGAATGAAGAGATGGTAAATGATCAATCAAAAACAGGAGCTGATGATGTTTCTGTCCGAGCAGAGATTATTCCATGCTGCTGACTATAAAGTCTAGGTTATTAATTCACGTTTGTTTGGTTTTTTTTTTTAGATTCAGTGTGTGATGAACATCTGTGTGTGTGATGACGACATGGGTGATGCTACATTTCCACGTTTGAGAAATGAGAACATATTGATGAACACAGAGCAACATCACCTGCCCATTTTGACACCAATTCCACTTCACACACTACAGCTACTCTGCTTATCACATGCTCAGTACATACAGATTCTGGTTTCACACAGTCAGTACAATCAGACTCTGGTTTCACAGACGCAGTGCATTCAGACTCTGCTTTCACACACTCAGTACATTGAGACTGCTTTCACAGAGTCAGTACATCCAGACTCTGATTTCACACACATTCACATTTACAGCATTTAGCAGATGCTCTTATCCAGAGCAACACACTCAGTACATACAGACTCTGCTTTCACACATTCAATACATAAAGACTCTGGTTTCACACAGACACAGTACATACAGACTGCTTTCACACACTCCGTGCATACAAACTCTGATTTCATTAACTTAGACCATTTAGACTCTTGGTTTACACAGTCATTACATACAGAGTCTGCTTTCACACACTCAGTACATACAGACTAATTCCACAGACTCAGTACATACAGACTCTGGTTTCACACACACACACAGTACATACAGACTGCTTTCACACACTCTGTGCATACAGACTCTGATTTCATTAACTTAGACCATTTAGACTCTTAGTTTACACAGTCATTACATACAGACTCTGCTTTCACACACTCAGTACATACAGACTAATTTCACACCCTCAGTACATTCAGACTCTGATTTCACACACATTCATATTTCCAGCATTTAGCAGACGCTCTTATCCAGAGCAACACACTCAGTACATACAGACTCTGGTTTCACACATTCAGTACATTCAGACTCTGGTTTCACACAGTACATACGGACTCTGGTTTCATACACTTACTCTATACAGTCTTTGGTTTTACACACTCAGTATATACAGACTCTGCTTTCACACACTCAGTGCATTCAGACGCTGCATTCACACACTCAGTACATTCAAACTCTGCTTTCACACACTCACTACACCCAGACTTTGGTTTCACACACTCAGTACATACAGACTCTGCTTTAACACACTCAGTACATAGAGACTCTCCTTTCACACACCCAGTACATTCAGACTCTGCTTTCACACACTCACTACACACAGACTCTGGTTTCACACACTCACAAAACACAGACTCTGGTTTCACACACTCACTACACACAGACTCTGGTTTCACACACTCAGTACATTCAGGCTCTGCTTCCACACACCTACTACACACAGACTCTGGTTTCACACACTCACCAAACACAGACTCTGGTTTCACACACTCAATACATACAGACTCTGGTTTCACACAGTCAGTACATACAGATGCTGGTTTCACACACTTAGTACATACAGACTCTGGTTTCACACACTCACTACACCCAGACTTTGCTTTTACACACTCAGTACATACAGACTCTGCTTTCACACACTCAGTACATACAGACTCTGCTTTCACACACTCAGTACATAGAGACTCTCCTTTCACACACCCAGTACATTCAGACTCTGGTTTCACACACTCACTACACACAGACTCTGGTTTCACACACTCACTACACACAGACTCTGGATTTATTAACTTAGTCCATACAGACTCTTGGTTTACACACTCAATACATACAGACTCTGGTTTCACACAGTCAGTACATACAGATGCTGGTTTCACACACTTAGTACATACAGACTCTGGTTTCACACTCTCAGTACATCCAGACTGTGGTTTTACACACCCTGTGCACACAGACTCTTGTTTCATACACTAAGTCAATACAGACCCTGGTTTCACACACTCAGTACATACAGACTCTGGTTTCATTAACTCTGTCTATACAGACTCTTGGTTTTCACACTCAGTACATACAGACTGTGGTTTTATACACTTACTCCATACAGTCTTTGGTTTTACACACTCAGTCGATACAGACTTTGGTTTTACACATTCAGTGCATACAGACTCTGCTTTCACACAGTCAGTACATACAGACTCTGGTTTCACACAGTCAGTACATACAGACTCTGGTTTCACACACTCAGTATATACAGACTCTGGTTTCATACACTTACTCTATACAGTCTTTGGTTTTACACACTCAGTACATACAGACTATTTTCACACACTCTGTGCATACAAACTTTGATTTCATTAACTTAGACCATTTAGACTCTTAGTTTACACAGTCATTACATACAGACTCTGCTTTCACACACTCAGTACATACAGACTAATTTCACACCCTCAGTACATTCAGACTCTGATTTCACACACATTCATATTTCCAGCATTTAGCAGACGCTCTTATCCAGAGCAACACACTCAGTACATACAGACTCTGGTTTCACACACTCACTACACCCAGACTTTGGTTTCACACACTCAGTACATACAGACTCTGCTTTAACACATTCAGTACATAGAGACTCTCCTTTCACACACTCACTACACACAGACTCTGGTTTCACACACTCACTACACACAGACTCTGGTTTCACACACTCACTACACACAGACTCTGGTTTCACACACCTACTACACACAGACTCTGGTTTCACACACTCACTAAACACAGACTCTGGTTTCACACACTAAGTACATTCAGGCTCTGCTTTCACACACTCACTACACACAGACTCTAGATTTATTAACTTAGTCCATACAGACTCTTGGTTTACACACTCAATACATACAGACTCTGGTTTCACACAGTCAGTACATACAGATGCTGGTTTCACACACTTAGTACATACAGACTCAGCTTTCACACACTCACTACACGCAGACTTTGCTTTCACACACTCAGTACATACAGACTCTGCTTTCACACACTCAGTACATACAGACTCTGCTTTCACACACTCAGTACATAGAGACTCTCCTTTCACACACCCAGTACATTCAGACTCTGGTTTCACACACTCACTACACACAGACTCTGGTTTCACACACTCACTACACACAGACTCTGGATTTATTAACTTAGTCCATACAGACTCTTGGTTTACACACTCAATACATACAGACTCTGGTTTCACACAGTCAGTACATACAGATGCTGGTTTCACACACTTAGTACATACAGACTCAGCTTTCACACACTCACTACACGCAGACTTTGGTTTTACACACTCAGTGCAGACAGACTCTAGTTTCACACAATTAGTACATACAGACTCTGCTTTCACACAGTCAGTACATACAGACTCTGGTTTCACACACTTAGTATATACAGACTCTGGCTTCACACACTCAGTAAATACAGACTTTGGTTTTACACACTCAGTGCATACAGACTCTAGTTTCACACAATTAGTACATACAGACTCTCCTTTCACGCAGTCAGTACATACAGACTCTGGTTTCACACAGTCAGTACATACAGACTCTGGTTTCATACACTTACTCTATACAGTCTTTGGTTTTACACACTCAGTACATACAGACTTTGGTTTTACACACTCAGTACATACAGACTCTGCTTTCACACAGTCAGTACATACAGTCAGTACATACAGTCTGTATGTACTGACTGTATGTACTGACTGTATGTACTGACTGTATGTACTGACTCTGCTTTCACACAGTCAGTACATACAGACTCTGCTTTCACACAGTCAGTACATACAGACTCTGGTTTCACACACTCAGTATATACAGACTCTGGTTTCACACCAGAGGGGGTCCTTCTGTAGAAAATTATACTTTCTATTAATTAATTTATATATATATATAATTAACTATTAATTTGAATAAATTAGGTATTCAATTAGGTAGGTAAGGTAATATTTTCCTTTAAGGTTATAAAATATATATCTGAATTTGTATTCAATATTGATTTAATCTTTTTTTTTAAGTTTTGTGTAATTTTAGCATAATAAAACTGTATTGATGCATTAGAAAATGTTTATTTAACCATATACTAGTTGACTTGTTACACGTCAAATCTACTGAGTCTGATAAAGATGTAGTTACTTGTGGCTTTAACAGTTTTTGAAAATAAATTCACTAGGCTAAAGTTTTTTGTGAATAACTTAAATCTAAGTACTACTACTGATATCAATCTTGTTATAATATTATAATATTATATTTTTTTATTTACAATTTTTAAATATTATTATTAATAAATACAGTAATGATAACAATAATAAAAATTATTAATAATAAATACAATGATGATGATGGTGATAATAATAATAATATTTTCATTTTGGTTAAAAATTATATGAAATTTTGAACACTGAATAAAATAATATACAAATTATTTCATGTTTGCTGTTTACTCTAGACCTAGCTATGTAGTAAATAAACCTTGGCTTAAACGTGCGACCACAAGTTTCTGTCCTGCTGTCCTATATTTTATATGGACTTGAACAGTGAGAGTTCATCGTGTAAAGTGAATCGTTCATTCAATCATTCATTGCTGAACCGGCTATATTACTATGGTTGCAGGGGGGCTGGCACCTATCTCAGCCAACACTGTGTGAAGACGGAGTACGCACTGAACAATTCACCAGACCATTGCAGGGCCAACACACACACAACCATTTACACTCAGACCTAGGGGTGATTTGGAACAACCAATTAGCCTGACTTGCACGTCTTTATACTGTGGGATGAAACCGGAGTACCCAGAAGAAACACCTAAGCCCAGGACTTAAACCCGGATCTTCTTACTGTGAGGCAGATGTGCTAACCACTACATCACCACACAGCCCCTATAAACAAAGTGTACACAGTGTAAATCATTCTCTGAACCCTGGATAAAATCCTTCAGACCTCAGTCCCAAAAAAAAACATGAGGGGTTCTTTAAACATCAGGTAAAAAAAATCTAAATCTGAAGAGAGAGTTAAAATGAACAGGAAGTTTGAAATGGTGCTGGAATTCTCATCTGATAGTATTTGTTTATTTTATTTCAGTTTTTCCAAGGAAGTCTCCAGGAGAATTTTTATCACGTATCATTTTGTTTAATTAATGTACGTACCAGCACTTTTATACTAAATACACTCGTACCTCCACTTGACCAGTTAAAACATTGATCAGGAAGTACTTACTTTATTTATTCAGTCATTAATAGTTTTAAGTATAGAATTCTTAGCTGCTTCTGTAGTCTTGTTGTGGACTTAATCAGCAATAGTTTTTGGCTTCCTTAAGGCGTGAATTGGAGGCAGTACCCAAAAAGTATATATTGAAGGTATCCCCGCATCAGTTTTCAGTGTGCTTTAAGTTCTATCCTGAATTTCTTCTCCATTGGTAAGGTAGGATTCTAACTTTTGTATTACTTTCTACTTGACTCAGTTGGACTTGGTTGTCACTAATAGTTTTAAGTATAGAATTCTTATCTGCTTCTGTAGTCTTGTTGTTGTGCTTAATCGGCAGTAGTTTTTGGCTTCCTTAAGGTGTGAATTGGGGGCAGGACCCAGAAAGTATATATTGAAAGCATCACCCACAGATCAGCAACACAGGTTAGCAACAGAGATCACTTTCTAAAACAAGTACTTTGAATAAGGTGGTCATTTAATAGTATACTTGCCTTCATTGAATAAGGACTATCAGGCCTACCATCTTAAACATAAATCAGATTGCTGTCATGTGCCTTAAACCCATTACTGTTCTCACTTCCCTTAGACCCAGAAGATCTTACCAACAAGCAAGAGGTCATACTCTCAGCAACCTTATTCACCCTCCACTGCTGTCCCAGGCTCAAATGAGTGTGATAGGTGGGCTCTGGAACTGCCAGTTTGCTGTTAAAAAGGCTGATTTCACCTCTGACATTGCTTCTCACTACTCTCTTGACCCACACAAGTCCAGCAGCTACTCCAGCAGCTCTTTCTTCTGCTTTCTCTCATACTCCACGAGTAAATGCGAGAGGTGGTGGTACGGGTCTGCTCCTGTCTC
The DNA here is from genome assembly GCA_030014195.1 of Neosilurus mollespiculum. Classification (NCBI taxonomy): domain Eukaryota; kingdom Metazoa; phylum Chordata; class Actinopteri; order Siluriformes; family Plotosidae; genus Neosilurus; species Neosilurus mollespiculum. The sequence goes on from JAQMYF010040421.1 coordinate 8,412, forward strand.
GGAGTTGGTGCTTTACACCACTCTCTCTGTCTCATCTAGGCATCTCCTCCTTTGAGCTTCATGCAGTAAAAGTCTCCTATACAATCAACCTCCTCTTTATTGTCATTTACCGCCCTCCTTGTCCCACACTTTTTAGAAGAAATGGACCCACTCCTCAGCACTTTCCCCACTGACAACAAGCCTCTCACTCTTCTGGGAGACTTCAATCTCCCCTCTGACAAGCTTCAGTCCTCTGGCCTTCTCCCTCTTCTCTATTCCTTTTCTTTAACTTTCAACAACTGCTCTCTCACACACAAAGGAGGGAATCTCCTAGATCTTGTTTTCAGTCGTCCCTCCCCAGTCACAGGCATTTCTGCCACCCCACTTCACGTCTGTGACCACCACATGGTTTCCATTACTATCACCTTACCTATTCTATCTTACTCCAGCTTTCAGTTTGCTTCCCCCACTCGGCAAAACCTCCCCACTATATCTCCTCCATCTGTTGCTTCCTGTACTTTATCTCAGCTTTTTGTCTAGTCTAGTTTTCTTTCCTACCTCTAGAATCTACTACTGACACTTTCTTCTCTTCACTCTCTCCATTTATGGATCTCCTCTGCCCACTGAATGAAAACCATTCAGCTGTGCATTTCACAGTGTTTCAACCAGCATGAAGAAGTAATTTCTAAAATACTCACCTAACTACCAGTCCTTCTGGTAGCAACAGTCATGCCATGGTTAAAGTCAGATAAAGATCCAATCTTTCTTTTGTTTGAATTAAACATCACCTGAAGCTGACTGCAGGCATTCTTTTCTGCATAACGTCACTCCCACATGGTTTGGTGATTAGATAACTTTATGAATCTTTAAGTTTTTCTCCAAAACAATAAAGCAAGTTCATAATTACAAGAAACCACCAGCTGGAGGGGCACTCATAGAATGTAAGGTACCTCTGCCAACCACAAATATATTATTATAACTTGGCATTGTTATAATGAAATGTTTCCCCATAGTGGGTATTGGATGGACATTTTGTTAATTAAAGATATGGATATTTCAGGATTTGGGGATTTTTTTTGCACCAAATATAATCCTATATATAAAATCAGTAGTTTTTGTATAATCCTGCCAACAGAAAAAAAAATAAATAAATAAATGCTTATTAAAAAGTCTTTTATAAATTCCTGCTTCAAAATATTACATGTTTTTGACAGGTAGATACTCCATCCCTCCACCAAGTTTGGTGAAAATCGGTTCAGTAGCTATTGCGTAATCCTGATAAGAGACAAACAAACAAATAGACACTGGTAAACACATAACCTCCCCTGCCAAGAAATGGAGGTGATAACTTTCTTTAACTTTTTGTGTTATCTTCCTGTTTTAAACAAGCATCTTAGTATGTCCCTTTCAAAATATCTATATATTTAAATAACCTTTGCATATCTGTCTTAAGAAACCCATTGCACTGTTATGCAAATTTTTAGAAGTTGTCTGCATCAGAAATAAACTGTGATTTATTATGGGTTTTGGCTAATTTAAAAGTCATAGTTTCATAGTTTCTCTGATTATTTAGATAGTACTTCACCTGTTTTCTTTTTGTAACACTTGTTACCCACAGCAGTTATACTGTACTTTTGTGATGCAAAAGTCACTACAAACCAGTAGAAGTTATCTGCACTGTCCACACAACTACAAGGCATGCCATTGTCTGAACAAGCAACAAATGAATGTGTCCCTCAAGATCTCAAGAATAAAACACTGACAAATCAGAGAGCATCATTTACCTAAGATTCAATCTAGATTCAATGAAAGATGTACTTAGTGATTTCTGATTAAAATTCAGATCCCTACCCTGTATAACTCACTCATCCTTCATGATTCCTAAGTCAGGGTGGTATATGCTATCCCAGTACCATAACTCAATTTTTTTCATTCCCAGCAGCCCAAAATTTGTATAGTTCGACTATATTTATTTCAGAAGCATTTTGGCTGTAGACCAGTGTAATCAAAACCTGCAGAATCCGCTTTCTATATGGCAGTGCTGTTTTCAATTCGGATTAGGCACAGATAGGTCGAGACCATTATTTTGCTTTAGAGCATCATCCTCAGTGTTCTTCAAATTCTTCTTGAAGCTCTCGATCATTTTATGCACTGCTGGCTCAGCGAAGTACTGTTCCTTGTGCTGTCCCAGGGGAATCTGAGCAGTGGAGAAAGGACAAAATGGAGATAAAATAAATATATACAGGGATAGATTCAAAGTATTTAAATTGAAATTGAAACAGATTAGGTAAGTAATGAGATTTTGTGCATGTCAGTCCATCCAGTTCACTATACTTCTACAGCCATTATAATGTGCTTCATCTCAACATGTTAATTTAAACCAGTTTTGCAATGACCTCATGCTTTAACAGATGGAAAAGGTTACTTGAACAATTTTTTTGATGTGCTGGCTCACCTTCTCTTTCTGAGGGCTTCCTAAGGCCCATGCAATGGCCACCTCAATAGTAAAGATGACTGGCAGTAATCTGGGAGTGTTTCCATGATCAACTGCATAGTGACACTGTGCTTGTCAGTGGATGGAGGTTCACGCATGGTGCAAGGCATGTTGGGCATCCAAGCACAAAAGTCAAACTATAGAAAAAAACCCTTAATGTTAGTCTGAACTGTAAGAAATCATTTACAATCTATTACATCTTAGAATCTAAGACATAAAATACATTTATAGTGTATATTTATTTGGCTGTATAACTTATTTTTTACAGCTTTATTTTAGCTTAATACTTTATTATATAGATTATAATATTATTATTATTATATATATTATAGATTATAATAGATTATTTATTTTTGCTGAACCTATTTCTTACCTATTTCTTTCTTTCTTTTCTTGTTGAGTGTATATTTCTGTCAATAATTATGTGGGTATAT
>JAQMYF010040422.1:0-11317 GCA_030014195.1 Neosilurus mollespiculum
TGAATAATGTTAAAATTTATATGTGAATTTTGCTGTGAGGATGCTTTCAAGAAAGAGACTTTTATAGAACAGTTAGTGTCGTGGAGAATAATTTGGAGACTCAGGCTCGGTTTCCAGAAGATTACAACTTTATTAGATGCCCAATAAAGCCGGGAGATCTGCAGATTCACCCCTTCTCCCGGACTTCCCAATCCTTTTTATACTGGTGGTCCCACAAGAGAGTTCATTGCTCCTGGGCGGAGGTCACATGTACCATCTGGATTCCCTCACCTTTAACCTTTCAGGTGCCGCTATGTCTGGCTCAGGTTTCTACATTCCAGGGGGCCCGTTACGCACACACATAACAGATCTTTAGGTTAAAAATCCCCGATTATAACTACATCAGGTATATGAAATGGGATAAAACACATAAAATATAGAATAAATTTCCCCTACATCTCCCCCCTCTGGGGCTTTAAAAGTCCCACACTGATTGGTTCATTTAGAGTGCAAACTCATATGCTAATCTTCTTTATACTATCTGGTGATTAAAGTAAATCACTGGACCTTTAGCAATGACTAACTTATGCCTTCGCACTCTAGCGGAGAATCGGCCAAACTTCTCCTCCCCCATTTGACTAGGGAGGAGTAAAAGACACGATCTCCATGCATTTATATTTCCCCATGATACAATAACATAAAGTATATTCACCTAATACAGTGATTTTCTAAGCTTACCCTACTTGAATACATCATATAATCTAAGATATAGCATGCATAACACAATACAGTTTAAATGTGGATACAATTTTAACAGCTTCGTCATAGTATAGAAGTTTTCAACCCAGATACTTTACGTATCGTAGAGGGTCGCCTTTTCGGGGGAGAGGTCCGGCTAGTACTTACACCCCAAGGCATGGCTCATCTTTAATCTTCTGCTTCGTCATCCTCCGAAGTACACGAGTCGTCTTCTGATTCATGCGAATCATAACTGGAGCTGTAAATGTCTTTATCATCAGTTAGGGGTGTTTTTTCATCTACCCATTTCACCACCCCCATTTGTTGAACTGTAGCTTTTAGCACTAAGGATTTCAATACAGGAAGTACACAACAGAATAATAATCCTCCTATTACTATAACTAGAGCTAGAAATATACAAAATTTGGCGATCCATGCTCCCCAGGCTCCTAGTTTCAGGTCGAACCAGTCCCATATTTTATCGTCTCTCCCGGCATTAGTTGCAGTTTCTAGTCTTAATTTCTTTAACTTTTGCATAGCTTTAGAGAAAGCCCCGTCTGGATTTGTGTTATTTGGGATGTATGTGCAACATTGGTCCCCAAACAAGACGCACACACCCCCTTTATCTGCTAATAACCATTCAAGCGCTTGTCTATTCTGCCAGGTCATTGTACTGGTTGCTGCTAATTGTTCTCCTAATGCAGTCAAGGCATCCTCAGTATAATTGATAAACCTCTGTTGATTATAATATATATAATTAATCCATTCAGTGTTCTTATTAGGTGTGATCCAGATAAATATTGTTTCAAATCCAGATATGATCTCATCTCTAGCTTTAAATTCATTCGGAATCCCCCTTGGTTGTCCGATGGAGTCTAAATATACACTGGGATCTGGTTGGTAGGTTCTTTTACTCCGCTTCCTGGTTTCGTCTAACTGTATTATATTTACCTCTTGCCGTAATCTTACCCTAGTACAGACTCCTTTCCATCCTATAGGTAAGGAAGCCAGTAGGCGCTCCTTTCCACAAACCCAGTAAAAATCTGCCACTACTATGGTTTGATCTTTAAATATTTCTATTGCCGGTGGTATTATAGTTTGGTTTTCACAGGGTTCTAAGGTAATTTGTGTTCCATTTTTTACCCCTTGGGCTAGAAGGCCTGGTGTTCTCCCAGGCACGACAGATTCCCAAGTGATCTTTTTATCTAGTAGCCAGGTAGTGATACATTTCCCGGTGAAGCTTCCTACGTCTAGCGTCCCTTCCGGTTTATAGAAGCACTCATAGTTTTGGGTATAATCAATGCCATACCATCTGGGGATTTCTACTTTCTCTCGCTGCACCTTAATGTGTCTATTCAGATCCCAGTACACACACCAATCACCCAAATGTGGTCTCTCAAAATAGCTGGTGTATCTGGAATTTGCTAAAAATGACAGGCATTCAGCAGCACAATATGGTCTAAATGAGCTAGTTAAATGACAAAAGTTTTTGTTGAAGTCTGCACATGTTTGATAGTCATGTGGATTCGGAATTACTGTCACTTTATTTAAAGGAGACTTGGAACATAATAAACAACTATCCATATTTACCTCATTTGCTGTAAATGCTGCCCATTTGTACCATTCGTTATGTTTAGCTGTATCCCATAGGGAATCCGAATTTTCCTCTTTTACTAAATCATTATTCTCACTATTAATATAATTATGTTGTGCTGGTTGGTCATTTATTGTGGCTAAACCTTGTACATTTAGGGATACTTCTGATGTGTCATTAGGCCTAGTCAACTGTTGTGAAACTAATTCTTGGGACGTCTGGTTGGAGCTATATAAAGGTGAGCTAATTACTGTTTGATTCAATATCTGGAATATGAGGATCACTCTGTATGTTAGCCATTTTATTGTCGCCATCTCCCTGTTCACTTCCCTCCACACTACCCACGCGGACTTCAAGACTTTGTGAATTATCACCGTTGGGTGGCGAATCCTCTTCTGCTGTTCCTTCTCCCCTACTTACTTTAGGGACTCTTGTACAATGGTTTAGATGATACCACGTGGTTTTCCCTTCCACTTGGACGGCAGTTGGAGTGGCTGCTACAACTTTGTAGGGTCCTTCCCTCCTGGGTTCGTGCCACTTCCTCCTGAACACTCGCAGATAGATCTGGTCTCCTGGCACGATGGGACAAGGAGCATCCTGTTCCTCCTCCGTCACCTTACTCTTTTCCTGCACATAAATTGCTTTGTGTATGGCAGTTAGTTTCTTCATATAAGATCTGAGTTCCATTTGCAATTGTTCTAGTGGCGGGCCTTTATGTGGCCCTCTACACCATGGTGCAGGCATGGGTCGACCCGTAAGCATTTCATGCGGTGTTAGGTGTGTACTTCTGTTAGTTTGCATGCGATAACTCATTAGTGCCAGTGGTAGAGCATCAACCCAGTTAAGCTTTGTACTAGCACAAATTTTATTAAGCTTGGCTTTGAGAGTGCCATTGATTCTCTCTACCATTCCCTGCGACTGTGGATGATAGACACACCCAAATCTTTGCTTTATTCTCAACTGTTGCAGTACCTGTTTTACAGTTCTCTGTATAAACGCTGATCCATTATCTGAGCTAATCTCTGATGGAATTCCAAATCTAGGTATCACTTCCCTTGTGAGGAATTTGATAACCGTTCCTGCTCCTTCGTCTGCAGATGGTATTGCTTCTACCCATCTGCTAAATCTGTCAATCACTACGAGCATGTACCTTTTACCTCGGGCATACTTAGTCATGTCCACTTAGTCCATTACTAAGTGCTTAAACGGACCTTCTGGTACCGGTATATGGCCAATAGGTGTCACTGTTCCCTTCCTGACGTTATGCTTGGCACATATTTCACATGAAGCCAAAAACTCATCAATCATAGCATACAGATATGGAGACCAGTACCCTTGTTTTTTGATTTTCCTTACAACTTCTCCCTTAGAACAGTGGTCAACCCAATGGGCATCTGCAATTATAATGTTTAACAGTGCAGTAGGTGCAATGATTAAACCCTCATGTGAACGCCAAATGCCTTGTGCATCCTTCTGAGCCCCTCTTCTATGCCACATCGAGTGCTCATAAGGACCTGCTTGCTGTTGGATCCGCATAATATCCTCTAACTGAGGCTGTGGTTCTATCAGAACTACTGGTGCCAACACTGCTACTTCGCATCTCGAGGCTTGCTTTGCTTCTAAATCTGCTATATTGTTACCTTTAGTAACATAGTCATTACCTTTCTTGTGCGCCTGACATTTAATGACAGCCAATCGTTTTGGTAGCATCATAGCAGACATTAATTGACGTATTTGCTTAGCATGCTGAATGGGGGTTCCATCACTCTTTTTAAACCCTCTTTGTTTCCAGACTGCGCCGAACAGGTGACACACACCATGTGCATAGGCTGAATCCGTGAAAATATTTGCTACTAACCCTTTGGCTAATTGACAAGCGGCCGTAAGCGCTTTTAGCTCAGCCAATTGAGCAGAACATGGTTGAGAACAGTGTTGAGATAAGACAAGTTTAAAGTCCTCTCCATCCTGACTTATTACTGAATATCCCGTGTGAACTCCTGCATGATCCCTGAAACTAGATCCATCAACAAAATGAGTCACTTCTGCTTCAGTTATTGGTTTAGACTCAAGATCAGGCCGTAACCTGGTGAACGCTAGTGAATTCGCCACACAATCATGCGGCACACCTTCATAAGCTAATGGGACTAATCCAGCTGGATTAACGGTGTCACATCGCTTTATAGTAATGTCAGGATATGTGAGCAGTGAAGAATAAGCCAGTATACGAGCTTGAGTTAGAACAAATTTACCCTGCTCTATCAATTCAACTACTTTGTGATGTGTATAAATGGTTACTGGGTAACCCATTGTCAATGTAGATGCTTTTTCATATGCATAATAAACTGCTGCAAGACCTTGCTGATAGCATGGGGGGTACCCCTGTGCTACATTATCTAATTTGGTGCTGTAATAAGCTAAGGGCTGCTTCTTACGCCCACTGCAAGTTTCTTGCATTAGTACAGCTGATGCATATCCGTCAGCTCGGTTAGCCACATACAGGTGAAATGGTTTGGTATAGTCTGGTATACCTAAGGTAGGTGCGGTCTGCATTTCTTTTTTGATAGATTCAAATGCTAACAGTGCATCTGTATTCCATCTTAGCAAGGCACTTTGATCTTGCCGCCCTTCTTCCCTTAGCATTTCCCGTAATGGAGCTGTTTTTACTGCATACTCCTCAATCCAATCAGCGCTGAAACCTGTTAAGCCCAGAAAAGTCATCAACTGTCTCACTGTTTGTGGTAACGGTGTTTTACTGATGCCTTCTAAATGAGTAGGTGCTATAGCTGTTGTCCCATGTGATATTAGCCGTCCTAAGTATTCAACCTGAGGTTTACAGTATTGTATTTTAGCTTTCGACACTTTATGGCCTCCCTGAGCTAACTTACTGAGTACCTTAATGGAATCACGATGACACGCTTCTAGTGATGATGAGCATATCAATAAATCATCCATGTACTGAAGGAGGCTACCTTCTATCATTAAATCTCCTAAATCGGTTTTCAACACCTGATTAAATATATGTGGTGAGTGTCTGAACCCTTGAGGCATTCTACGGTACGTATATTGTTTACCAGAATATGTAAACGCAAACAAATATCTGCTTTCTTCTGCTACTGGAATACTGAAGAAGGCTGAACAAAGATCAATTACAGTGAAGTATTTAGCTTCGGCCGGAACATTAGTCAACAGGGTGTGAGGATTTGGCACATCTGCTGGATAATCTTCTGTTATGTTATTAATTGCTCGCAAATCATGCACAAGACGCCACTTGGCTTTACCTGGTTTGATCACAGGAAAAATTGGAGTATTACAACAACTAGTTGTTTCTTCTAAGACAGCCGCATTCACTAAGCCGTCTATCGTGGATTTAATGCCTGCTTCTGCATCAGGTTTTAAAGGATATTGTCTTATCCTGGGTAGATGTACATTTGGCTTTAGCTGTACGTGAATTGGGCTAGCTGATTTGATTAGGCCTACATCTGTCTCATGGCGAGACCATAGTTCAGGTGGGACCTGACTCTCCATCTCCCTATATAGTTCGGCTTCGACCGTCCCAACTATCTCGGATGCTGACATCATTTGCGGTTGCGACTTGTTGTCGATAACAACTTCCTGAGGAATACCAACCAAACTACTGCCACACAAAAGTTTGATGTAGGTTTTATCTGCAGATTGGAAAATCAACGGATTAACGGTTGACTCCCACTGCACTTCTTTAGCTTCCTTCATCATGGGTCCTAAGTCCTTTGATCTGTAATTCTTCCCTACATATAATGTGACATGAGGTACAGAATCAGTGCTATTGAACCACCTTTTTACAAAATCACATTCCTCTATGCTGATGGCTGCTCCTTGCTGACCTATGATGATGTACTGTGTGATTAATTCAATTTTCTGCTCTTTTGTTTCTTCCTGCCATTTCTGCTCAAAGCCCATATCTTTAGCTGGGTCATACCTCATTGTACAGTGAAAACCTGAAGTGGGTAACTGTGCTCCAGGAATCTGTGCTTTAATAAACTTTCCCCACTTCTGGATTACCGGACTTAAATCTCCTTCTAGCTGACTTACCCAATACACATTTGCTTGCGATTCACACATCACCATCTGATTTTTTATACCTTCCATGTCCACATACACACCATCTGGAGAGCACCATATTTGCAGTCCTAATTTACATAATGCATCTCTGCCTAATAAATTAACTGGCGTCTGACTTGAAACTAATACTGGCATAGTCACACTTTTATCATTCAATTGTAGATGGACCGGGGTTGTCATGGGAATCAACTGCTTTTGTCCCGAGAATCCTACAGTTCTAGTATATTTCCCAGCCCTGGGGAGATGAGAGGCATGATTGGAATTCAGACATGTGTAGACTGCTCCTGTGTCTAATAATACAGGAATATTCTTACCATTTACTGTAATGTGTAACATGGGTTCTTGTTCCGAATTAGTTGTTAAGAGCGGTAACTGACCTCCCTCTCTGGTTGGATTCTCTGGGCACCCCTAACACCCCTGTTTTGATTCCCCTCCCCATGGGTTTCCTGGACCTTGAGTGCAATCTCGTGGCGGCTGTTGCCACCCCCCTCCCCTCGCATTCCCCAGGGGCTGGGGCCATGGAACTGTCGGGCACACAGAGCGATTATGACCTGGCTGGCCACACCCCCAGCATCGGCTGGGTTGAAAGTTCGCCTGGGGGCCTCTTTGCCTCTTTGGGAACCGGTTTGCTTTGAACTCTTGTTCTGGCCCGTGAGCATAAACATTGATGATGGGGGCAGGCATCTGGCATGAATTTGGAGTGAGGGCTGTTGGTGAGGCCATCGTTGTGACTGGTGTAGGATTACTTGGAGCTAGCACAGCCATTTGATCTGCTTGGCCGGAAATCAGCGAAGCTTGGACCTTTTTCTTATTCCGGCCCGTTAATTCCTCAAGCTGCAGTTGAGCTAGTTTTCTGTGCAGTTCTTGCTCTTGGTTCCTCAACCGTTGCTCAGCTTTTCTGACCTGCTCAACAGCATGTGAGACGTGGTCACAGAATTCTCTGTGTGTTTTAGAAGTTAAGCCGACCACCTCGTCCAGTTTAGTTTTCACAGGTTGCGGCATAGCGTCCATTATATTTTGTCTAAACAGCATAGACAATAATGTGTCTCCTTCAGGATCGCTTTCTGTCTCCTGTTTCCAGATTTTTAGCTGTCGATGTATGTATAAGGTTGGGTTTTCAGTTTCTCCCAACTGTGGGCCTTTTAATGCCTTTGGGTCAACTCTGGCTGGGTACTCAGTACGCAAGACTTGCCATACAGCGGGGCGGTAAGCATCAAAAACAGTTCCGTCCATATCGTATGTATTTACCCCCTCACTCAAGTCAGATGCGTGGAGGACTTCCTCCATCTTAGCTCCACCCAGAATTCGTGCGAGGAGAGCCTTCATATCTCCTACTGATAAAATTTTACCAGCGGTCTCTTCCTCCAGTGCCTTAATCCACTTTCCCGCCCCCTGGTGAATGCAAGGAAGGCGTCCGACTAAGCCCTCGAGATCTTGGGTAGCCCACGGTATATATTGTCCCCTTGCGCCTTTAATCAAAATTGGGTATTGAGTAGCTAATTTTCTAAGTGTCCCGGTTTTCCGTCCCCGTTTCCAATGATCCACAGTGTTCCAGGCCTCCCTCTCCCCCTCTTCGCTATCTGCTGACCTATGTCCCGTCTCTAATATGGGTTCTAATTGACTGCATATGGGCTCCGGCGTTTTAGGGTTTCTGCTAGCCCCCCCTGCTCTCCTCTCTCCTTCCCCGCTTTCATAGAACTTTTTCACTCTCTGTAATTCATCTCTGACCTGCTTATAACAATCTAATGCTGTGCTTTCCTCCCTAACCTGCTCCTTCTTTGATTTGACACCGGATTCCTCTGCTAAATCGACATTACCCCTCATCTGCATTTCACCTAAAACCTCAACGATTCCCTTAAGCATTGGAAACTGTCCAGCTTCCTGTTCGTATGGTGGAGGGATCGGTAATGATCCTTCGCTACTATTAGGCGCTTCAGTAACTGATTTCTTTAACTTCTTCTTCTCCTGCTTTTCTTGTTTTATTAATTCCTGCCCTTCCTTCCTAAATAAAGCTAGGATGTCCCTCTCTTGCTGTCTTTTCAATTCTCTCTGAATACGCTTTCTCTTTGTAGGAGCAATTTTGTAATTCTTTATCAGAGTTGCCATTTCTTCACACAATGAGACATCAAATGTCCCTTCCTTAGGCCATTGTGTCATTAGATCCTTAGTTCGTTTCTGCCATTTTTTAGAAATTTTGGTTATTAAGTCTCCACTTAACGGATACTTCAATACCAACGTTTCCACGGGCGAGGCTGCCATTATGTTTATAGTCTCTGTCGCTGGAATTTCGTCCTATACACTAATTACTGGATATTTCTATGATATTTACTTAATACGACATGCAATACCATATAATCACGAAAAGCCTTCACAGACTACTCATTAATGCATAATATGTTGCACTATTTACTGAAGAGCTCAATCTGAACAATAAAATGAACTTTAAGACAGTGAAATTTTACACACAGTGAATATATTTTTAATGCCACAATATTAAAGTAGGGTTCAGACACATTTTACCACACTTCTAATCTTTATTGTAGCTTATTCATCCATACTGCATCCCATGTACTGAACAATTGGGTTCATTCAAGCATATCTCCGTCCCTTATCTACCGGGCTCATGCATTCACACGTGTCCCTTTATTTGTTTTAATCATTTATCTTTATTTATCACTATTTTGATCAAAGGGCTCATGCACACTTGTCCCTTTATTTTATTATAGTATTTTATCACCACTAGAGTATATAATTATCAAAAGGGCTCAAGAAGTTCCCCCCTTTTTCCTCCTCTCTCTCTCTCCCACACACACACCCCCACCTTCTCACCCTTTCTCTCTCACACACACTCTCAGTTACCCAGACACACGCCCCCCCCTTTCTCTTACACACACATAGCCGGCTCACACACGCACACACACATAGATGGACACAGACATAGACTCTGATACACTTTTTACAGCCTTCCTTTGGCCATTAATTCCCACACTTAATAACAAACACTTGAAATTGTATTCAAATCTATGGCACTTAGAGTGCTCCTCATAAAAAGCTATCTATACTGCCTGCCTAGACTCATACAATACGTTATTTGGCGGCTTTAACGAAATCTTTGACATACACCGGTATATTCCTCATAAAAAGGGTATTGATATTAACTAATTGTGTCCCTACACAACAGTATATGTAATTAGCGCGGTTTTAACCAATCTGTTTCCCCAGCTCTTCCTAGAGCCTATGTATCTGATTAAATCTGCACTATCTCATAAGCGTCTGTTTCAAACGGTTCGGTCCTCCATCAAGGCCCACTGGACAGAACCAACAGACTAAATGCAATGCTTATGTTACAGTTTACCATTAATTGCATTCCACCCATACAGTTAGTAAGCTGCCGCATGCATTTTTCTTCTGGAAACGAAGCCCATTCAAAACTACTTAATTTGGAGAGGTCCTTTACCGGCGTCTCTCACCACCATGGGTTATCTCTCTGACAGGCAGCACAAACTTTATTATAACTAAGCAAATTTGCTTACCTTAAAGAAGGTGGCCACCTGTTTTGTGCTGCCCGTCGTGGATGCCCACAGCCGAGAGACACGCCCGTAGCCTCTTGCCAATCCTGCCGACTACGCCAAGATGTCGTGGAGAATAATTTGGAGACTCAGGCTCGGTTTCCAGAAGATTACAACTTTATTAGATGCCCAATAAAGCCGGGAGATCTGCAGATTCACCCCTTCTCCCGGACTTCCCAATCCTTTTTATACTGGTGGTCCCACAAGAGAGTTCATTGCTCCTGGGCGGAGGTCACATGTACCATCTGGATTCCCTCACCTTTAACCTTTCAGGTGCCGCTATGTCTGGCTCAGGTTTCTACATTCCAGGGGGCCCGTTACGCACACACATAACAGATCTTTAGGTTAAAAATCCCCGATTATAACTACATCAGGTATATGAAATGGGATAAAACACATAAAATATAGAATAAATTTCCCCTACATTAGTCAGAAAATTCTTTATTTATTGGTTTATTAAGAAAATATCATGGACTGTTATAAAAAATGGTTATAATGTCATTGACTTTCTCAATCTAATCCACTCGCACACCTCAGGACCTCCGGCCAGGAAATGACATCCTGCTGATCGATGAAACGAGCTGTTGTGTTTTGAGCGTTTTCCCCGTTTTGGTTTTCTTCAACCAGTCAAAACAAACATGTTAATAAGGACTTAACTTTTAACTGTATCATGAAAAGCAGTGAAGGAAATGGTGGTGCAGATAAGAATTGCCATGATTCTCCATCGTAAATAGACTCGCTCTCTGGATTCAACCCGTCTGCATGGACGTTCACACGGTAAAGCCGCCGCACCACATGGCCTCATCCGTCTGCCCTTCCAGAGTGTGTTTCTTCCAGCACATTAGCTTCATATTCGCTCTTCCAGAATCCATCGGATGCGAGTGCACTGCCAGCATGAGTCAGGGATTGAGTGGTGTTCAAGTGGTGCTTGTCCAGACTTTAATTTCTTTTGGGTGTGAGTCTTTTGCTCTGTTTGTGTGTGTGCGCAGGCTTGGTCACTCCATTAGACGCTAGAGTGATATAGGGGTGAAACCGGGACTGTTTTCTTCCCCTCTCATGCAGTATCTGTATTTCTATCTGTTTACACTCACATGATCTTCATTCCAAATAATATATTTGTATTTGGACAGAAAAATTTACTTAAAATTTCCATACAGCGGAAGGCAGTTGTCGAGTTCTGATTATAAGTTTTTACCAGTGTAGATCTTATGATACAGACGCGACCGCTGTTCTTATAGTTTTTTCCAAGTTTCCACCACTTCAGCAGAGAAACAGTAATTCCCGGTTCATTTCCCAAAGGTTTTGTGGTGTCCATGCGTAGCCTCCCATTCCTCCCTCT
>JAQMYF010040423.1:0-11308 GCA_030014195.1 Neosilurus mollespiculum
ATATTGGATGTCAGGCCCCGAGGACGGGGTTTTCAATATCTAGTGGACTGGGAGGGATATGGCCCGGAGGAACGTTCTTGGATTTCGCGAAAACTGATTTTGGACGACTCATTATTGCGCGAATTTTATTTGAAGCACCCGGATAAGCCTGGAAGAACGCCAGGAGGCGTCCGTTGAGGGGGAGGTACTGTGGTGATTGCTTTTCGGGTACTTTGATGTTGCCGATGTTTTCTCTTGTGGTATCTCTTTTGTGTTTTGTTTTCTCAGAGATGGGGCGTTTTCCGGCGGCCTGGGGCTCCACCCACACCTACACACCTGTTCCGGGTTTACGGCAATCACCACCGGCAAATGAAACAATAAGACCAGCACAACCAGACTCAAAAACAGCTTCTTCCCCAGAGCTAGGAAAACCATCACCCCTCCACCCCCCACTCCCTCATAATCACACACACATGTAACCTTCCTCCACAGCCACATACTCAATCACTCACACACACACACACACACACTCCCCCTTTGCTGACTCTCACACAGACATTAGCTCTCAGTAAAAGGACATTGAACCCACAAACTCTATGACTGTCTAGCACTGCTGCACTTTACTTTGTTTACATTTACATTCTACTTTACCTCCACTCTGCTGCTGCTATTTATCTATTTCATCTCAAAATGATTCAATGTATATACTGTATATCCCAGTGTTCAGTTTTAATTCACAGGTTATTAGAGTTTATATTTCTATTTTATATTTGTATTTTTGTATACATATATATAGTTTGTGTATATAATTGCTTATGTTTATATTCTGCTCTTGGCGGTGTTAATTGCGGTGTATTGCCTTGCTTGTATCTTTTTAAAGCTGAGAGTTTCACAAAATTTCGTTATATGTCAATATAATGACAATATAGACTCTTGAATCTTGAATAAACTGCTTAAGGGCTGTTCTTCACACCCTTTTCAATACTGTTTGGGACATAGAGCTTATTCCTGTGGACTGGAATGATGTGGAAAGTATAGAGGCACATCTTTATAGCAACATACAGGAATGGTGTAGATTGATTGATTTTGTCTGTGATAAGGTCGATCTGAAAAGGATTTAGTGATACGAAAAGCAAAGAGAAAGATGAAGAAGGAATTAACTGTGTAACACTCGTTAGCGGGTGGCAGGCCTATTTATAATAATCTGTCATTTGTCAACAATTTTTCCCTTTTCCCTTATGGAAATTTCTCTTATATTCAAATACATAGATCTGAATCATCATCATCATCATCATCATCTCACCACATACAATGTCGGCATCGCAAGCAATGTGCAAAAGTATTTCCAGTACAAATTAAACACTAAATAAACATTTTACTGACAAGAAAGAGTCATTTTACTGACAACAAAAGTACTTCACTTTTGTTCAGACTGCTTGTTCTTATTTGCCATAAAGAATGTATGTACATCTGTACATGTTTGTAGTACTTTTTTAATGTCACATGTCACACAGTAACAGATAATGCAAATAAAGATTTTTCAAATTTTGCTTTGATATCTCGCCATAGGAAACTGAGAGTGAAAATTTCAAATAATGTTCTGAGGTTGGGTGTAACTGTGGTATAGCATCATGATAAAGGATCCTCTCTTTTTAACCCACACCTGAAATTAACAAATTTAAATCTGTGTTGATGACTTTGGTTCATACTGAGAATTCAGAGCGTCCATGTAAACTGTAGTAGACTGTCCATTTGGAGTTATATTTACTCTGCCCATCAGTTGAATGTCTGTTACAGTGTAATAGTGTTACATTTCATGGCACGCAATTCAACCTATTTTTGTGCATTGAATAGGTTTGTCTGTCTTCTCTTTTAAGGGATGTAAAATAGTAATATTTGCACAAAAATAGGGTAATGCAAATGTTGAAAAGCAACTTTTATGGACCACTTTCCTCTATTGTGCATCATTAGTGTTAGGACTCCAGCCAGTTAACTCAGTGTTGTAATATTATGTGCCTCTTTTTGTCCCCTTTGGCTTTCCATACTCTTTTTTTTGTCCCCTTTGGCTCTCCATATCCCAATTATTGTGCTCACCTGTGTCTCGTCACCTGCATCTCATGCCTGTGTTTATAAGCCCTGGATTTTGGATACCTTTGCCTATGTTTTTGACTTCTTGCATATCCCTGACCAGTGCCTGTTTTTTGACTACGAGTTTGCCTGCTGTTTTTGGATTATCTGTTTATCAATTAAATATTGTGCTCTACACCTCTTCGGTCTGCGTCTGGATCCTTTTCCCTCTGTACACAACCCTAACAGTACGATCTGGCCATCATGGAGACCTGCAGTCCAGCAGACCTATACCAGATGAGGACTGTACTGGAGCAACATGGAATCATGCTGGGGAGACAGCAGACACAAGTTGAGGAGGTTACTAACGCCGTGGCAGCCATGACCACAGCCCTCTCCGGTCTTATTGCAAAGATACAACAACTTCAACTCTCTCAAGACCCATCACCACCACTTGCTCCAGCACCAGCCTTATCACAGCCCAGTCTTCCTTCCTCAGAACCTCGCCTGCCTCCGCCTGAACACTACTCAGGTGAACCTGGTACCTGCCGTTCGTTTCTTTTCCAATGTGATTTAATTTTTCAGTTACAACCATCCACGTTCCCCACAGAGAAAGCTAAGGTGGCCTATGTCATTACTCAATTGTCTGGGCGAGCAAGAGAATGGGGAACCACAGTTTGGGAGGTCAGAGAACCTTTCTGTACTAACTTTTTTTGTTCGCAGAGGGGATGAGGAAGGTTTTGGACCATTCTAAACACGGCAGAGAGGCGGCGTGAGAGATGCTGCATGTTTGTCAGGGAGTCCGCTTTGTATCTGACTACTCGATTAAGTTCCACACTCTAGCGGCTTCTAGTGGCTGGAATACAGAGGCTCTGTTTGATGTGTTTTTTAATGGACTAGCTGAGAATATCAAGGATGAACTAATCACCCATGATCTCTCCATCAGCTTTGATTTCCTTGTGGATCTGGCCATACGTGTCGACTCCAGGTTGTAGCATCGTCGTAAGTGGAGGACTTCCAGAGACCCCAGTGGAGCAGCACATTATGGCACCAACACCCAAGGGGTTTGGTCGACTCATCAGGTTCTGCCATCCTCACCCTCTCAGCCAGATCCAGAGCCAATGCAGATAAGCCATTTTCACATTTCTGCAGCAGAGAAACAATGGAGACGCAGTTCAAACTGCTGTTTATACTGCGGGGAATCCGGCCACTATGTTTCTTCATGCCCTGCAAAAAGGCAAGGCTCTTCAGGAAGACGGGGAGCACTGGTGAGTAGCACTTTTTCCAAATCCGCCCCGGTTCAGTTCCCTGTTACCTTAAACTGGAGAGGGAGGCAGCATCAGCTCCTGGCTCTCATCGACTTGGGGGCAGACGAGAACTTTATTGATGCCCCATTTGCCAATCAATGGAAACTGCCTCTTCACCCTGTAAACCCACCTCTCATGGCCATCTCTTTAGTGGGGAGAAAGCTTACTGACATAACCCATATGATTCCCTCTGTGTCTCTTTTTGTCTCAGGCAACCATCATGAACGAATAAGTCTCTACATCATCGAATCACCACATGCCCCAGTCGTCCTTGGCAAACCCTGGTTGAGGAAACACAACCCTTACATTGTCTGGGTCAAGAACAAGATTTTGGGCTGGAGCCCCACCTGTTGTCCTCCTGTCTCCGCCAAGCTCATGTACCAGTGTCACAACTAACAGACCTCCCAGGAGAATTCCCTGACCTGTCTGCGGTCCCTACTGAATACATGGGCCTTAAAGCAGTTTTTAGCAAGGCCCAGGCAGTCACTCTGCCCCCTCATCGGCCTTATGACTGTGGCATTGACCTCGTACCTGGTAAGGCTCCACCTAGGGGCTGACTGTATTCTCTGTCCTGACCCGAAACTGAGGCCATGGAGAAATACATTCAGGAGTCCTTGACGGCCGGCATAATTCGACCCTCATCCTCTCCTGCTGGGGCTGGATTCTTTTTTGTTGTCAAGAAGGATGGCTGTCTTCGACCGTGTATTGATTACCGGGGCCTAAATGACATCACCATCAAAGATAGGTATCCCCTTCCCCTCGTGTCATCTGCATTTGAGCTACTCCATGGATCAACTGTATTTACGAAATTGGATCTCCGTAATGCATATAATCTGGTTCTGATCCGAGAGGGGGATGAATGGAAGACAGCATTTAACGCACCCACAGGTCACTATGAATACCTAGTAATGCTGTTTGGGCTCACTAATGCACCTGGTGTTTTTCAAACCCTAGTAAACAATGTTTTGAGGGATATGATAAACAAGTTTGCCTTTGTCTATTTGAATGACATGATTCTAATCTTCTCCCATTCTCTCACTAAACATGTCCTCCAACGTCTACTGGAGAACCAACTTTTTGTCAAGGCTGAGAAGTAAGTTTCACTGCAACTCTGTCTCCTTCCTAGGGTACGTCATTTCTGCTGGTGCCATAGAGATGGACCAACAGAAGGTGAAAGCAGTAATCGACTGGCCTCAGCCTACAACCCGCCGTGAGTTGCAACGTTTTCTAGGGTTTGCCAATTTCTACAGACATTTTATTAGAAATTATAGTACCCTGGCTGCCCTCTCATAGCCCTTACCTCCAGTTCAGTTAAGTTTGTCTGGTCCCCAGCTGCAGAAAAGGCCTTTGAAGAACTGAAGAGATGATTCACCTCAGCTCCTATTCTGACACAATCTGATCCTGATCGTCAGTTAATTGTGGAGGTGGATGCCTCAAAGGTGGGTATTGGTGCCGTCCTTTCGCAGCGCTCTGTCCAGGATAATAAGGTGCACCCTTGTGCCTACTTTTCTCATCGCCTCATTTCATCTGAGAGTAATTATGATGTTGGCAATAGGGAACTGTTGGCAGTCAAGTTGGCTCTGGAGGAGTGGCGGCACTGGCTCGAGGGTTTTAAGCTCCCATTTCTGGTATGGACAGATCATAAGAACCTTGAATACATTTGGACTGCCAAACGTTTGAATTCCCGTTAAGCTTGTTGGTCTCTGTTTTTCCTCACGGTTCAAATTCACCCTGTCCTATCGTCCTGGACCCATGAATGGCAAGCCAGATGCCCTCTCTTGCATATCCCCCTCTCAGGACAAGAATGGAGAACCAGAAAGAATCCTCCCCGATCATAGCATTGTGGGGGCAGTTCAGTGGGACATAGAGTCTTTGGTTCAGTCTGCCCAATTTGATAGTGCTGCTCCTAGTCAATGTCCTGTTAACTGTCTTTTTGTGCCCAGTTCTGTCCGTTCTCAGGTCCTACAGAGAGGCCACTCCTCCCAACTCTCCTACCACGCTGGAGTAAGACGCACCCAAGCCTTTATCAGCAGGAGGTTCTGGTGGCCTACCATGGGGGAAGATGTCCGTAAATTTGTCTCTGCCTGTTCTGTTTGTGCCCGCAGTAAGACCTCTACACATCCTCTAACAGGCCTGATGCAGCCCCTGCCCATACCCAAGAGACCCTGGTCCCACATTGCCTTGGACTTTGTTACTGGCCTTCCTCCATCAGACGGTAACACCACTATACTCACTGTTGTTGATCGTTTTTTTAAGTCTGTGCACCTCATTCCTCTACCCAAACTCCTCTCTGCCAAGGAGACTGCTAACTTGATGGTGGATTGTATATTCAAGTACCATGGTTTACCTGTGGATGTGGTTTCTGATAGAGGTCCACAGTTCATGTCACACTTCTGGAGAGCCTTCTGTACACTCATTGGTGCCTCTGTCAGTTTATCCTCAGGATTCCACCCACAAAGCAATGGCCAGATGGAGAGGGCTAATCAACACCTGGAGACGACCTTGCGATGTATGGTGTATGAAAGGCCATCTTCCTGGAGTGGTCAGCTGCCCTGGGTAGAATATTCTATTAACTGTCTTTCTTTGAGTGTTGTCTAGGATACCAGCCCCCCCTGTTTCCTGCTCTGGAAGAGGAGGTTGGTGTACCATCTGCCCGGGCCTTTGTTCATCGTTGCCATCAGACCTGGAAGAGAACCCGGACAGCCCTGCAACGTGCTTCAGCAAGGATGAAGCACCAGGCAGATCGACATCGTTCCAAGGTGCCTACTTATCATCAGGGTCAGCGAGTCTGGCTCTCTACCCGGGATCTTTCCCTCAAGGTGGACTCCCGGAAATTGGCTCCTCGTTTCATTGGTCCATACCCCATCGTGAAGGTCGTGAGTCCTGCTGCTGTGCGGCTTAAGCTCCCCCCAAACCTCCGCCGCATCCACCCACCTTCAATGTTTCTAGGATTAAACCTGTTATCAGCAACCGGCTCTGCCCAGTTCCCAAGCCCCCTCCCCCTCCATGCCTCATCAATGGCTCAGAGGCCTTTACAGTCAACCAGCTTCTGGATGTCCATCACCGGGGCTGTGGTCTCCAGATCTTGGTGGAGGGGAGGTGTTGGGTTCCTGATCGAGAAATTCTGGATTGTGGACTTGTCAGGGACTTTCTGAGAGAACACCCACTCCCCCCCAGTTAAGACGCCAGAAGGCGTTCGTAGTACTGTTAGGACTCCAGCCAGTTAACTCAGTGTTCTAGTATTATGTGTGTTTTTTGTCCCCTTTGGCTTTCCATATCCCAATTTTTGTCCCCTTTGGCTCTCCATATCCCAATTATTGTGCTCACCTGTGTCTCGTGGCCTGTATCTCATGCCTGTGTATATAAGCCCTGCATTTCCCCACAAGCCTTGCCAGATCATGCCAGAGTTTTCTCCTGTGCCTTTCCAGCGTTTTTATATCTTTGCCTAGTAGTTTTTTGACATTGCCTGTTCCTTGACCATTCTTACTAGCTTTTGTGTTTTTTGGATACTTCTGCCTATGTTTTTGACTTCTTGCATATCCCTGACCATTGCCTGTTTTTTGACTATGAGTTTGCCTGCTGTTTTGGATTATCTGTTTATCAATTAAATATTGTGCTCTACACCTCTTCGGTCTGCGTCTGGATCCTTTTCCTTCTGTACACAACCCTAACACATTAGTGTGAAATTACAACTCTAATATAAATAAAAATGCAAAAATGGTTTGCAGCACATTATTTTATTCACAACTGAAGATAGAAAAAATAAAATGTTGAAAGTGAGAGTTTAACATTTAATGAAAATTTTGAATTTGATAGCAGCAACATCTCTCAAAAATGTTAGGACGGGGCAACAAAACATTGGAAAAATAAATAGCATTAAAACAAACAAAAACAGACCCGACCCCAGAAGAAGCGGCAGATGATGGATGAATGGGCTGGCTGAGATGGAAACAAAATGACATAGAAAATATGTGTCATGTGACTACTTAATCCAAAATATGTAAGCCTCTATACAGCTTAATAGTTAAACACAGAAACGCTCAAAAGCTTAAAGCCCATGATATGCATCTAAGTATATTGCCAGTGTGGACATTGGTACATTAATGGCCAGAAGGGCATTGCAGTTAGAAAAAATTATGTAAAAATTATAATTTTTTATGTAAAAATTATATGGTGTGCTTATATTTTGCAGAATAAAAACACATATTTACACACAATATAGAGGTGAAATAATGATAAAAAAGAGAAGATGAAGTACTTACATATGTCAAAAGGTTGAAAAAGTAGCGTGCAGAATAATCTGTCTAAGACAGCTCTCACAAAATAGAAATCCATTAATGACTTGCAACATGGAAATTGGCACTTATAAGAGAGCACCAATTTTTTTTTTATAAAACTCCCAAATCAGCCTGAAAATAAGGGGAGATTAAAAAGAGAAAATAGGCGTCACATCAGGAAGTATGACATCACATCAGGGGCGGAATAGGAAATAATTGGAAAGAGAAAATATGTAAAATAAGGTGGGAAGGGCTAAAAATTGCTAGAGCTTATGCAAATTAAAAAGGAGATGGCGTCCTAAGACACTGAAGGGTATAAAAGAAGGGACTTTCAAAGGGGATTCTGCTGATTCTGATGCTGAGGCTGTTGGCTCTGGAACAGGTCAGACCTTGGAAACCAGCTGCTTTCTTAGAATTGGATGTGACTGACTGCAAATAAACGTTATTTTTTGCTTCTCCTCATCTGCTGTTTGAGATCTTTATTTTGAGAAAGTATTGTATGTAATTAGTGAATTATTGAGCATGAAATATGAAGACAAACAGACAAACAATCATATTTGTTATACATGTTTCCACCTGCTGTATGTCCACTCTGAGTTCTGACAAACTGTATTCCACTGTATTCCATTTCAGTAAAAAAAAAAAGATGTAATCATATTAACATCAGCTGGCAGGTGTCGTGCTGTAAAATGTCCATCTGCCAAAAAGTGATTGATGTCTGCGGGAGCGCATATAGCCTCTTAAAGTAGCACCGCAGAGTTTCAGCAGTTTACCAGGTGCTTGTGTCTGTTTAAAACAGCCCTAATGAATAAATGCACATAACAACATCATGTGCATTTATTCATTAGGGCTGTTTAAAACAGCCCTAATGAATAAATGCACATGATGTTGTTATATCATTGCTAATAGTAAATATATATATCTTGTTTAAGTTTAAACTTTAATGGCTGAGGTTGCATGGTGGTGCAGTGGTTAGCATGTCCGCGCAGTGGTCAGCATGTCCAACTCACAGAAAAAGGCCTGGGTTTAATTCCCAGGCTCGGCCGTTTCTGTGTGGAGTTTGCATGTTCTACCCCTGCTTGTGAGGGTTTCCTCCCAGTCCAAAAACATGCATACTAGGCTAATTGGCTGTTCCAAATTGCCCCTAACTATGAGTGAGAATGGTTGTGTTTGTTGGCCCTGCGATGGTTGGCAAGCTGTCCAGGGTGTACCCTGCCCTTGCCCAGAGTCAGCTAAGATGGGTGCCAGCCTCCCAGCCACCCTAAATAGGATTAAGCGGCTTAGAAAATTAATTTTGGACAAAAAAGTGTTTAAAGTTTTAAAGAACATCTTTGCTCTCCTCAGTGAGAAACCTCAGCTAGTCCATTAGGGGCACCATCAGCACTAGTTAGGTGTATCCCGGGAGCCCGAGCGCTGGACATAGAAGGTTATCTTAGGTTCTTTGTCAAGCGCAGGTTCTCTAAGATTGTTATACATGCCTTAGTTGATGATATATGCATTTGTCAGTCAGAGGTTACTAAAAGTAACTTTATAGAGGTGTGGAAATTAGAAAAGGCAATGTCCAATGCTGTAATATGCTCTGGCCCCATCCCATTACGGTGTGGTGATGTAGCTTACAGCAGGCTATGATCGCTGAACTGCTGGATGTTCAAGAGGTGTTCTGACAACGAAGTGGGCTTTATAGATAATTGGGAGTACTTTTGAGGGTAAGCCTAGCCTGATGGGGGGACGGTATCCATCCCAATCGGGAAGGTGCTGCTCTCATTTCTTGCAGCATAGCACATAGTCTAACAACAGGACTAGTCAATCAGTGACTATCCAGAGCCAAGGACATAGAGAGCAGACTTACAGGCTAATCTGAGGGTCTGCTAGCTGAACAGAGTCATCATTCAAGGTCAAGTTCAATGCTATAGAAACTGTGAATGTTCCCTGAATTAAACAAAAATGTAAAAACACTCAGAGTTTGTTTTAGTAATTTTATTAACATAAATTTAAATCATACTGCCAGCGCCGTTGATCGAAAAATAGGATTGTTTAGATGTTAGATCTCTTACATCTAAAGTGCTAATTAGTAAATAAATCGTTACTCATCTGGAGTTTAGTGTAATGTGTTTAACAAAAACAGTTATAAAACCCAATGAGTATGTAGTATTAAATGAAGCGATATATCATTTCCCGCATACAGTTATATACACCAACCTCATCTAACTTGCAGAGGAGGCATTGCAGTTATTTCTACTGATAATCTAGGCATTATACAAAAATCTAGACATAAATTTAGTGCATTTGAAATTCTATATACTAAAATAACATACATTCCCAGGAAAAATATGCCCACGCAGCTGATTCCTTTAATTATTATTTACAGACCGGGCTGTAAGGGTTCCTATGTGAATTGGCAGACTTCATTTCAAACCTGCTTGTTTCTTAGATAACCTGCTTGTTTTTGTCTAGATAAAGCTTAAATTGTTGGTGACTTTAATATTCATTTGGAAAAACAGAGGATCATTTAGGAACAGTGTTCATTTGGTAAGGATAAATCCAAATTTAATAGGACCCACTCATAATGCTGACCTCACTCTAGATTTAATACTTACTTTTGGATTTAATAGTAAAAATATATTTGCAGTTCCACAGTCAGAAACTATTTCAGATCATTATCTTATCTCACTTAAAATGCATCTTAGGAGTAATATGTACACCTCACCACGTTATTGCATTAAGCGTACTTTTACATCAACTAATGTGTAGAGTTTTATTAATAGTCTTCCAGAATTATCCACTGGATCACCATCAGACCCCTCAAAACTCGATCAAGCTCTGAACGCTTTAAGTCAAATTTAAGCTATACGCTAGATAATGTAGTTCCTCTGAAAAGAAAACCAATCAGAGAGAAATAAATTAGCACCCTGGTATAATGAAGATACATGCATACTAAAATAGAACACCTGTAAATTAGATTAAAAATGGCATTCAACTAAATTAATGGTATTCCAACTATCATGGAAAGAGAGTCTCCTTAACTACCGAAAAGCTCTTAGTGCTTCTAGAGCAATACATTTCTCAAATCCAACGGAAGATAACAAAAATAATCCAAAATACTTATGTAAGATTTTTGCAGAATTAATTAGAAATAAGACCATAAATAAAATGTGTAGACCATCAACTTATAGCACTGATGACTTTATTAACTTTTTAAATGTTTTTAAACTTTTAAGCTTTTACTACTTTTTGATGTTAAAATCAAAAATATCAGGCTAAAAATTGATTTCCTAAACTTAAAGTCAGATATGTCAGTAACTAATACGTTAAATTATAATATAACGCCATCAGATCAGCAACTAGAGTGTTTTAGCCCCATTCAAAACACTGAACTAATCTCATTAATTTCCTCATCTCAATCATCAGCCTGTGAACCTGTGTGCTAGATCCAGTACCTACATGTCTCTTTAAACAGGTACTACCAGCTGGCCTCTGACCACGGTTGTGTCTCCCTGCTTATGTTACTTGACCTTAGTGTTGAGAGAACGGCATGAGTTAAGAGAATGGCCTTCTCCAGGTTTGAATTGTATTTAACTGACCATTATCAGTTGGTGATTTCTCTATACCAGGGGTCACCAACCTTTTTGAAACTGAGAGCTACTTCATGGGTACTGAGTCATACGAAGAGCTACCAGT
>JAQMYF010040424.1:0-11297 GCA_030014195.1 Neosilurus mollespiculum
AAAAGCATGTTAATTTTGTCCCCTTTGATTGATGCACAAATCTGTATTTATGTATTTTATGACTAGACTTTTATTACTCAGGCATCATTATCTTGTGTCTGTCCAATGCTTTCTAAACTGTTTAAGTCTCCTTGTCATTTAGCGAACCACTTAATCTTCTGTTAGGATCTCAGGGTGACACTGGGCGAAGGCAGAGCTTGCCACACCTCTCAGGGCAACGCACACACAACCATTCACACAAACATTCACACCTAGGGGTAATTTCAAACAGATATCTTTGGGATTTTAAAAATCTATAATGCTTCCCATTTAATTTGTCTTGTTTCTACTTTTTTGATTTGCAGCTGAGCACTATGGTGAAGAGTTTAGCAAGATCAACACAATGAGAAAAGTTCCTGCCATCCGAGATGGAGATTTTTGCCTGGGTGAAAGGTGTGTGATTCACAACAAATCATAAAAAAAACCCCACTTTGAATAATGTGTATTTATTCAGAAACTATTTATAAGTGGATGAGAAGGCCACACACAACAGTAAGACTCATGTCTGAATTTCCATCAAGGGCTCACGAGAGCAAGACAGTGTGGTATTTGTTTGACTGGAGAAGCTTTAGATCTATATTCAGATCATTTTCCGCAACGCAGATGTTTAATAGATACAAAAAAAAATTTCCCTGGTGGTGATCACAAGATTCTCAAGCCTGCCATGGTTCCCTCCTTGACAGAAGCTAGTGTCAGAAAGGCTTCAGTTGCTCTGTGTATTACAGGCTATGTTGTTTCTCACACAAGGCTGATGGGAAGCTGTAATACTGAAATTAAAAGTGCATTGATGCATGAGACCTGGCACCAACATTTCTAATAAAACCGGTCTAAGAAAAGCAGGATTGTGCATGTTAAGCTTATTTTATCCAATTAATAAACTCGTGGTAACATGTTTTTATATAATCTGATGATCCAGTACAGTCAACTTGCATGACATGTTTGCACAGTCTTGATAAGAGCAGCACAATGAAGCTCTACTGTACTGGATAAATAAATGTTGTGTTTAGTTTGGACTAAAAAGCTCAGGCTGAATATAGGGTAAATATAGCCTATATTATATAAAGGCTATATAATATAAAGGCTAAATATAAACCGATCAGGCATAAGTCTGAATGACCAAGAATTAACTTAAACTAAAACGCATTTTAAAAAATGCATTTAAAGTTTTGGGACTGTTCTGATAAAGTATCTTTCAAATGTCCATAGCAACCAATGGGCTATCTTCCTTCTGTTGACATAAAATTTAGCAGGTCATTTGATTACATAATGTTCCATAATTTCAAAAGTAAAAGGAAGTAAAGGAGATGTCGGAATTCAAATTTAAATTCAATTTAATAAACTTCAATCATCTGTACCAGGTCACAGGGAGAGAAAGTACAACATGAAGTAACGGTACTTCAGACAGGCATCACTTGAGACTGACACAAAGAGATTTCTCAAACTACTTAATTGACCTTCATGAAATGAAAATAGAATCTGATCAAAATCTAAATAAGAACAGAATTACTCAAACAAACTTGTACATGTGTGGAAACACAGCCTCGTTCTGAATCCGAGAAGCAACCTTGATAGCGCCGTCCACAGCATGCGGAGGTGCCAAACTCCCACGCAGACAGCCCCGGCAGTGTTTGTTTAATTCCGGATTGTTCGGTTTGGCATGCTGATTTATCAACAAAAAAAGATTGCCACCATGACTGACGAAGTTGTTGATGCAGGTTTTTCATCAGTGATGAGTGACAACATTTTTCATGCGAGGCCAAAATCGCATGCGGGCGGTGACGAGAAACTAAATATTTAATTTCACCGGCCTTATGGATATTTCCTGGTCTTAACTGCCAAGTTTCGAGGTAAGACCCTCTGCTAAATGGCCAGTTTCATTACCTAATATAAGTTTCTTGTCTATAAAACTTTGGAAATGATAAATTAATAGTTCATCTATCTTTAAAAGTAGAGAAAAACAAAAAAAAATCGATATTTCAGTGCATTACGATGCCTGTATGTCCGAAGTGGTACATGTGACTTCCAACTGATTTTGCCACACTGGGTCACAACTATGCTCAAAGAAGTTGGACTCAACACTCCATGCCAAGGCAATCTGTGAACAAAGCCCCATAAGCATGGAGCATGATTTCCGTGGCTGTCCCGTGTCCATTTGTCCATGCGAACCCTACGGCTAGAAATGTCTACCTCAAGCAGTGTTGTACCATAGTCTTCCTGTCTGGTACAGATAGTCTTCCTATCTGTTCCTGTCTGTGGGTATAGTGTCGTCTACAGTCTCTGTGGATCACCCTGTACACTGTTAGAGCAGGAAATAAAATTTGAGCACTGTGACACATTGAACTCCCATCTTTAAAGCGTGTTTGGCCTTTTTAGGGGGAAACGTCTGTGGTCATCGGCCGTGTTAGTGGAATTGCCTCTTCCTGTTTCTCTTTTTTGGCAATGTACCAGACTCCCTAGCAAAAGCATGCATCGCAAGAGAAAACACTCTGTACTCATTTGTCTTTCAGTGTTGCAATCATGCAGTACATGGTGGAGAAATACGGCACTCCAGATCATTGGTACCCAGCTGATGTGCAGAAAAGAGCACGGGTGAATGAGTATCTGTCATGGCAGCATTCAGCCATGAGACCCCATGGGTCCAGGATATTCTGGCTAAGGGTGAGAGAACATCTGTATAATTTTTTAATAGTAGTGTCTGTTTGCTTCGTTCTGTTTTAATGACAGCAGTGTTCGTTTTTAGCTCATGATTCCAAATGTTATGGGAATGGAGGTTCCCAAAGACAAAATGGATGCTGCTATAGAGGATCTCAAAGGCTCACTGAACCTCATGGAGGAGAAGTTTCTACAAGACCGAGCTTTCATTGTCGGAGAGGAGATTTCACTGGCTGATCTGGTTGCTATTGTGGAAATCATGCAGGTACAAACCTATCTGAATCATTTCCATGTAAATGTGAAGAGAAACAACACATCTGCCAGCAAAAGAAAACCAGACAAACACACACTTTTCACATTTATAACGTATTCAAAACACATTGAAAATTATTGTTAGGATTATAATCGGATGTTCCTGGGTTCAGATCCCAGGCACAGGCGTTTCTTTGTGGAGTTTGCATGTTCTCCACATGCTTGCGTGGGTTTCCTTCGGGTACACAGGTTTCCTCCCACAATCCTAAGACATGGCTGTGTGTGTTGGCTTTGTGATGGTCTGGTGAGCCATTCAAGGTGTACCCCACCTTCGCACAGTGTCGGCTGAGTTAGGCACAGCCTCCTCATGACCTTAATAGGATTAAGCGGTTCAGCAAATGAGTGAGTCTGATTATTATTATAAAAAATACTGTTATATTTGTGCCTCTCATAATCACTGGCGGCGGTTAAGATGTGATTGAAGTGTACATTTTTATTTTATTATTATATATATATTTTTTTTGCTTTAATTTAGGAGGCTGAACATTTTAGGAATTACAGCCATTTATGCACATACCCCTCCCTCTATTTCCAGATGCTCAAAAGTAATTGTACAAACTCTAATTCACTCTTGATCATTAGCCAAACCGCTTAATCCTACTACACTGGGCAAAGGCAGAATACACCCTGAACAACTCGCTGGTCTTTTGCAGGGCATAATTGGTAATAATTATAAATGTAAGTATATTTTTTTAAACTTGGAAGCAAATCATTTGCACTTGGTGACCTCTTTAAGTCTGGAACCCATAGACATCACCAGTTGCTGAGCTTCCTCCGTTGAGATACCTAACTAGGCCTTTAATAACTACTGTACCTTAAGTTCATGCTTGTTTGTGGGTCTTTTGCCCCTTCAGTTTTGTCATCAGTCAATGAAAAGCATGCTCAGTTGAGTTGACTGACCTATTCAGTCTTAAGAAGCACTTGGGTTGATTTCCCTGCATGTTTTGGGTGAATCATTATCCATTTGTGCCTTATCAGTTTTGTAGCACTAAATGAATCCAGAAACCCTCCCATAACCTATGAGGTTATGATCGCCTCCAAAAATGAGGTCATGGTCACAAACTCATGGTTTTGCTTTTGGTTGTTGGTACTCAGCAAGGAAACAAGTAAAAATGTCTGGAAGAAACTGCCCTGTATTTCATGCACATTTCCATTCAGTACTTACTTTACCCACCACTTCCCGTGTCATGGCTTTCAGCCTGTAGGTGCCGGTTTAGACGTCTTTGAAGGGCGGCCCAAACTGAGTGCATGGAGGGATCGAGTTCGGGCTGCGATCGGTGCTGATCTGTTCGATGAAGCTCATCAGGGAATCCTCGGAGCCCAGGAAATGGCAAAAACCATGGATGGCAGCAAACTGCTGCACCTCAAAGAAAGGATCATCAAAATGATGATGTGAGAAAAGAAAATGCAA
This sequence comes from Neosilurus mollespiculum, assembly GCA_030014195.1. NCBI lineage: Eukaryota > Metazoa > Chordata > Actinopteri > Siluriformes > Plotosidae > Neosilurus > Neosilurus mollespiculum. The sequence goes on from JAQMYF010040424.1 coordinate 4,415, forward strand.
GATTGCTTAAGCTTGATTGTGTAACCTGAATTTAACTTTTATGCAAAATACAGTTAATTAAATAGACAACCACTGTTTCATTTCAGATGTATTATGACCACTGTTGTGAAATTTATTACTTTACTTTTTTTGCATTTCAGAAGCCTAAAGACTACACAATTAACATGAGTTGTTTTACAACTTAAATTGAAATTCAACCCAACTTTAATAATTGCTTGCACATAGTATATGTAAATGCCCATTAAAACATGCTATTTTTATTATAACCTTCTTCATGGGGGAAAAAAAATCTAAATAAATCCTTGTGTACTGCAAAAAGTGGGTCGGGAGTAACATCGAATAAACAGTTGCCACTAAAGTGTTGTGTACTGGTCCACGTGTGTCATGTGTTCATGTAAACGAGAAGACGCCTGTTTGATGTATGTAAACGTAACGTATTATGTGCAGATGTGCTTAGCTTTATTATATTCAGAAGTTCAGTGGTTTATATCTGATTTGTTAGTTTAATATCTGTATACTGTTATGGTTGCTGGCACCTTGTTTTCTTGGAACTGACAGGTCTACGTCATATTCTAGCGTCTTTGCACTGTCAAAAGAGTGAAAACTCCAAATGGTGGCCATTTCAAACAGGCAAATGCAAACTATCGAACACAGCTTTATAGATGGAAGTAAAAACCATCTGATGATAAAACTATACAGATTTTCAGTGTAACAGGAGAGTTTGGAAGGCTTTCATTTCATTCCACTTTAAACCTAAACAAACCCCACTTCAAATTGTATGTATTTGTTTTTGAATTATGATTATTAAACTAATAAAAATTCCATTACTCCTTTGGGCCCCAGTACTTCTCTGAGCCATTTTATTCCCTCCAATTTCAAGTTCTTGCACTCTTATTGACCGTGAAACAGTCTTATTGTTCCAGTGAATTCTTTATTACTCTTGGGGGAAAAAGGGCTGGGCGGTAAAGGGAATGTGATAATAATCTTTCGCATGTTTCCTGCAGCTGAAAGCTGGTGGTAAATCATATACATCATTCCCTAAAAACACTTCACTAAAGATACAATAAGGATAATTTTATAAGCATCAGGCTAGGGTATCTGTGTTCTATTTTTCCAGACATTTGCATGTTGTCTAAGTGCTCAGATACTCTTTATCTCTTAAACTCAGAACATTCTGCCTTTCACTGAAAAGACATACTATATCTGTTTCAAAATTTGGCAGTTGGCTTTGTTAAACAGATGAACGACTCCAGGAACATTTGAGAGTGCATAGCAGAGTGTAATCTCAGCTTTTCTCAAAGCCTTACGCTGTAGATAAAATTGTTAGTAGGGATACAGTGGAAATCACCGTGAATGAGGTCCATCAAGCTGTTTAAGAGAATAAAGCAAGTGCTACAGATCAGATCACAGAAGAGCACCTTCGAGTGGTGCTTGAAAGTTTGTGAACTCTTTAGATCTTTCTATATTTTTGCATAAATGACCTGAAACAACATCAGATTTTCACTCGTCATAAAAGTAATTAAAGATGAACCAATTTAAAAGAGGAAACAAAAATGCTCCAATATTACATATCTGTGAGTGGTGAAAGTATAAACCGGCTAGGATTAGCAGTTATTTTTGAAGGAGCAAACAGAGTCAGGTGTTTTCAAGCAGATGACTATCAGGTGTGGGTGGGTGCCCTATTTTATTTAAAGGACAGGGCTCTATCAGCGTCTGACCTTCACAACACGTGTTTGGAGGAGTATCATGGCATGAAAAAAGGAAATTCTTTTTTTTTTTGGATGCCAAAGTTGGACAAATTGTGTACAAATGGAAGAAATTTTAGATCACACTCTCTTCAGGAAAGACGCTCCAAGAACAATGTTTTTAATAGTCGTTGAAGGTTCTCAGCGAATAAAGGCCTCTCTCACATTGGCGACGTTAATGTTCATGAGTCCACCATCAGGAGAAAACTGAACAACAGTTCTCTTAGGCATCATGGTACGGTTACAAGGAGAAAGCCACTGCTCTCCAAAAAAGAATGTTCCAGCCTTTGTTCAGTAGTATCATGGTTTGGGCTTGTTTTGCTGCATCTAGGCCAGGGTGGCTTGCCATCATTGATGGAACAATGTATTATTTATACAGCAAATTTTAAAGGAAAATGTTAAAACAAGTACTTCTACCAAGGAATGGTTACATTTTTTTTTATAAAGTTAATTAAAAAAAGGTCCTGACTGAATCCAAACGATACGTTGTCTTAGGACATGAAGCAAACACTTCATTTTGGGGAAACCCTCCAGCATCCCTGAGTTTAAACTGTTCTATATGGAGAGATGGACTAAAATCCCTCTAATGTGATGTTCAGGACTGACCAACAGTTACTGGAAACATTTAGCTGCAGTTATTGCTGGGGGCATTAATGCTAAAGAGTTCACAAGCTTTCAAGCACCGCTGTATCTATCTATATTCCAGTTCCACACCATGAGTAGCAAGACCTCTGCAGAACTTAGGACAAACTTCCATATACACCCACATCCACACCTATGGGCAATTTAGATTTGTCAGTTGACCAAATGTGCATGTCTTTGGACTGTGGGAGGAAACTGAAGCACCCAGAGGAAACCACACAAGCATGGGAAGAATATGCAAAGTCCACACACAAACAAAAAGTTAGAGAGTGCTAACTATTAGACCACCAACCTCATAAATGGAACTTTGCAAAGTACATTCTTTCATTTTATGAACCGCTTAATTCTAATTAGGGTCGAGGGCGGAGTACACCCTGGAGAGCTCGCCAGGTCATCGCAGGTCAGTGTGCAAAGAGATAAATGATTTCATTCTGAGTGACATGTTATCTGATTTTGTTTGGGGTAAAAGCAAGTTCAAATCTGATATATATCTTTGCATCTGTAGTATCAAAAACCAGAACTGATATAAGCAATGACTGGCAACATGAACCAGATTGGACTTGACTGGCTTGTAAACCCTCGTGTGAAATCTGGCACACACAGTTGCAGTAACTCAACCACATGTCCTAATTACAAATATTCAGGAAAGGGTTAAGCTTTATGGTGAACCTACTTGAACAACTAATCAGAAATATATCAGGGATGCATGAAGAAATTTCGTGCACTGGAGTGGTTAGCACATCTGGTTCACAGCAAAAAGATCCTGATGTTGAGTCCCAGGCTTGGCCGGGGCGTTTCTTTGTGGAGTTTGCATGTTCTCCCCGTGCTTCCGTGGGTTTCCCCTGGGTACTCCGGTTTTCTTGCACAGTTCTAAAACATGAACATTAAGCAAACTGGTTGTTCCAAACTGCTACTTGGTATGGATAAGAGTGTGAATGATTGTGCATTGCACTGCAGTGGTCTGGTGAACTGTTCACTACCACACCTTTGCCCAGTGTTGGCTGAGATAGGCTCTGGTCTTTCCACGACCCTAATGAGATTAAGCGGTTCGGCAAATGACTAAGTCATAAGAGGGTTAGAAGAGGGAAATCTAGTAGCTTGCAGTTCATGATGACGTCTTAAATGCCACACATCCACGATGGCGGAATTCAAGATTTGAGGCGCTTGCATTCACTGGCCATTTTTACAGGATCATGTGTACTTCTCTTAATTCATGCAATTGCTGCATGTAGTCAGCTGTTCATGTAAACACTCTTTACTTCTGTCATGAGTCTATGGCCACTATAGCCTCTGATTCCTGCTATTGGCCAGTAGGAACAGGACCGATTGCTGCTATCTGCTGTTGGAAAGTATTAAGGATTTGGTGTGTTAAAGGGAAATTGAACCCAAACTTCATAAAAGCTTGCATACATAGTTTATATCTGTTTCTATTAAAAAAAACTCTTTCATGAACCTTTTTTATGTGTGAAGAATAAAAGCCCAGCGGGATGCCATTGTTATCCGAAAAGTAGCGAAAATTATGTGATCCCCCTGTTTTTTCGTGTAATATGGAACTTTGAATTGAATTTTGATGTTTATGAACAGAAGCGTGTATGATTTGTATTTGTGCCTAGTTTTATTTTTTTCAGAAGTTCACTAGTTTATATAATTTGTTAGATTAATATCTGTATATTGTTATTATTGCCATTAAATTATATGAACTGGGCAATTCATGTCCTATTCTTGCGATTTCATGCTCCTGCAATAGAGAAATAGCAGCCTTTTCAATCAGGCTAATGCAAACTATCAAACAGATTTTTAACAATTTGCAACTTTAAAACTATAAGTAAAAACCACCTGATCATTAAAATATGCATATGTTCATGTGGAACAGGAGAGTTTGGAAGGCTTGCTTTTTATTTGAGTTACTGTACCTTTTCTGTTAGCTTGAATCAAGCCCTGACCTCTCTCATCAACATCTGCTCAATGGACATTTTTTGTTTTTTTCGCACCATTCTGTGTAAACTCTACAGATTGCAGTGACACAGAATCCCAGGTGATCATCAGGTGTTTTTTAAATATAATATACATAAATATTCTTTATATAAATTAAAGGAGGTTCGTCGTGATTTTTACCCAAATTCAGTTGCTTAAAAGGCATGAAAATATGCAGTGAATGTCCAAAATACTAGGCTATATTTATTAAATAGATTTTAACTTGTACATCAAAATGGGTTGGAAGTTTTTGGAGGAGATGGGTGCGGTTGCAGCATGGACTTTTTGAAATCTTGTTGTTCTGAACAGTTTTTAAAGATTGAAAAACTGCTGCAAAGTCCTAGAAAAATTGATTTTATGAACCAAATTCATGTCTGTTAGCCTTTATGATCCAAAGCTATGTTTATATAAATGGTCTATATGGGTTTGATAATCCCATTGAAGTTATTTAAGCTATTTTCTTCACACAACCATGACACAGTGCATTTAATTACTCAAATAATTCTCAAATGTCCTGTGGAGAAAGATTAATTACAATATTTAAAAAAGTAATGTATAAAGCACAGCCATGAGAGGCTAACATGGCCATTCACCAATGTCAATAACCCGGTAAGAGGGCATTATTCAGTGAAGCAAACAAGGGACCAAAGGTAATGCAAAAGGAAATGTGTGAAAGTTAAAAGGATGAATCCTTGTGCAAGTCTCTATCAATAAATAAGCATTGGGATGTGGGAAAAAAGCTAATATTTAATCACTTTCACTCTATTATTGTTGCTCAATAGGCTACAGGCTAACTTCAAAACAATGGGGTACACAGGCTGTATTGTAAATAACCTTTTTCGGCACAATTGTGTCACAGCTTTCTGTTTCAAATATCTCAGTCCAATTTAACAGACTTTAAGCAAGAAATAATTCTATACTGTACAGTATAAGCAGGAAAAGCAATCAAGTCTTCTTTCATGCCAGGATTATAGAGGCACTATAAAATTCTATGAGATATTTCTCATTAGTTTATACTACACAGGAACAGTGTGATCTGATTGGTCCCCTATCTAGGGGTAACACTGCATTATATCAAGTGGATAATTCCTAAATCAAAACGAAGGACATCATGTTCACTTGGAATCATAAAACCATAACTGGTTTCACCTTATGCGCTTATGCTCTGCTTGCGGAGTGCGTAGTATATACTCAAATTCTGAATAAGTTTCAAAAGACACTGTTAGCTACACACTCTGCACTCGGCGCTTATCTGACCTTCCTCTGACATACATGCAATATGTAAAAAATAAACTATAAAAATTTTAACCTAGTGTGATTTTTATCTTCTGGTGTAGTATATACTAAAACAATTCTTCACCTCTGCGATGGCCTGGCGAGCTGTCCAGGGTGTATTCTGCCCTCACCCAGAGTCGGCTGAGATGGGCGCCAGCCTTCCCACCACCCTAACTAGGATTAAGCGGTTCAGAAAATGAATGAATGAATGAATTCTTCAACTCAGGCTTGGTGGATGTCGCTCAATTGAATAGTCCCCTCGACAGAAAGTCAAGCGGCATCCTTTGGTAAAAGACTTTTATTTATTCATGCTTGTCATTCATTCATTCATTCATTCATTTGCTGAACCGCTTAAACCTACTACGGCTAGGGGGAGGCTGGAGCCTATCTCTGCCGACTCTAGATGAAGGCATGATACACCCTGAACAGTTCACCAATCCATTCCACGGCCAACACTCACACCACCAATCACACTCACACTTACACCCAGGGGCAATTTGGGACAGCCAATTAAACCAATGTGCATGTCTTTGGACTGTGTGAGGAAACTGGAGTACCTGGAGGAAACTTGGGGAGAACATGAAAACTCTAGACAGAAGTGCCCTTGCCGAGCCAAGGACTCAAACCCAGGACCGTCCTGGTGTGAGGAAGATGTGCTAACCACAATACCATGGTACCTGAGGTCTCTCGAATGGTAGACTGTTGCTGCACCCTCTATTGTATTTATTTTAGTAATTTTATCTCAGGTGTTGCTAATCAATAGTCAACTCTATCTTTTACGTCTACTATTTCTATACCATATAATCCAAAATCAGCAACGTTATGGGACAGTATGTTAAAATTAAAACTAAAAACAATTATATATGAATAGTCTTTGACGTACGTAGCACTCACAGGAATACAACAGCACATTATTTTATTGATTTCTTTGTTGTTATTTTTTCCATAATAAACACTTTCAATATCGATTCTTTGAATTCACAACACATTCTTTATTGGGGACGACAGGCTGCAGGCAACCCAGTCCAGCACACACACACCATCTTCTTCTTCTTCTTCTGCAGTCATACCTTTGTCATGCTTGCAGAATGTGTGTTTGCATTGTAATGCATGGGTGTCCTTGAAAAAGATGTTGCTCCAAAAACATAATGTACTGCATTATTGCTGGCGCTCTGCGATGGCCTGGCGAGCTGTCCGGGGTGTACTTTGCCCTCGCCCAGAGTCGGCTGAGATGGGCGCCAGCCTCC
>JAQMYF010040425.1:0-11297 GCA_030014195.1 Neosilurus mollespiculum
TAAAATATTAATCATCAAGTAGGCAGCTCGGTGCTTGTATTGGTTAACATGTCAGCCTCACAGCAAGAAGGTTTGATTCCCGGGCTTGGGTGTTTCTGTGTGGAGTTTGCATGTTCTTCACATACTTGCGTGGGTTTCCTCTGGGCACTTAGGTTTCCTTCCACAGTGAAAGGACATGTACATTAGACTAACCAGCTGTTCCAAATTGCCTGTAGATGTGTATGTGAATAGTGGTGTGTGTTTCTCTGCGATAGTCTGGCGAGCTCTTCATGGTGCCTTTGCCCAGTGTTTGGCTTAAGTAGGCACAAGTAGCCACCCAAGTATTAGGATTATGCAGTCCAGCAGACGAGTGAGAGAGACTATCAAGTATATAAGTAACAAGACATGTGTGAGTGTTTTTAAAATAGCTATAATTTATTTTCTCCAAACTAATTTTTTTTTTTTATGTAGATGACAATCAATAATCAATGGGACAACCATGAAAAGCATGGGGCATGGGACAAGCGTAAAAGGCTGACACCCCCTTTCCCTAACATTTTGATAATTTTAATGCTAGAACACAAAATTTCCCTGTTATTGTAGAATGTCCCAACAATGTCATGATGATTTGGTATACTGTTGCACAACTGTCTTTTGGCTGCTGTATCACATTGTGATAACATCTTGCCAAAACATACTGTAGAATAACCTTGAAAGAACTGCTACGGTAGAGCTAGATTTTTTTTTACACACTGATAATTCTTGTATTTATTAGTGTAATATAAAAAAAAATTAAAAAAATAAAACGTATATGTGACAAAGATGCCTTACACATGCTCGCATGAGACTTTTGGGACAATTACTGATGTTTTTGTTCCTTTCATTGGATGTCTCTCAACTTCTGCTGTTCTGCTAAGGTTATGTGTATTTCTCTGCATCTGAGACTTTTCATAAAGATGTAGGAATGGTGAAAAACAACTTGAAGTCATGTTGAAAGTTATCAATAAGGCTAATGTATATGTAAAGTGGTCATGTAATTTTTATTTAGTAACCAGTCACTTTAACGGTTGGTAAATATACTTTGCTACCTGCCTGTGCTATCATAAGTTTATTTATTGTTTTATGTTAAAAGTGAAATTTGCTATATTATTATTATTATTATTATTATTATTATTATTATTATTCAATATTTCACCTATTTAACTGTTGTTTAGTTTAGCATTGTTGTTTGCTTGACAAATACTAACTCTTAATTATTGCTGATGTGATTCAACCATCAGATTCAAAGTTATCATTAAAGAAAATAGAATTCTAAATACAAATAGTAAGTTTAAATTTTACCTATCAAAACTACTGCAAGTTGGTCAGCATTCCTTCATTTTCTTGAAAAAGGTTTCAGGTGCAAACAGCAAATACACATACCCTTAGCAGAAAGGCAGAATTTAACTGACATCATTGTGAAAAAGAAACATCCAATCAAAGGAGATTGAAACATCAGCAACTCTCTCTGCTTCAAGTCTCAAATACTGAGCAGTCATTTGTAAGCAGTAGGAAGAGTTGAGTGAGCACAAATCCCATTCTGTGCATGTGAAGCTGAAAAAGCACTCGTACGGGTTTTGAGATGAATTTAATGCCATAGTACATGCCATCTTGCTAAATTCCAACATCAAACAAACTGGAGAATTTCTGGAGAGAAAAATGTCTGTCTTTTTTTTCAGGACTGATGAAGCTGGTTCAATGTTCACATTTGACCTCCCTATTTACAAGACTGACGCTAATAAGCTCTATTACACATACCGTCTCAACAATAAAGATGAAATCCTTCCACATATCATATGCAGAAAATCGTGTAGAAACATCTCGGAGGGTGATAAAGGTAACATACATCTATCTGTCTGTCTGTCTGTCTATCCATCCATCTAGTTTGTGAATTAGTCTGTCTGTTGTTTTCTTGTGAAATGTTATTTCATGTTATTTTTGTTTTCATGTGAACACTAGTTAATTTAATTTATCTTTCTGTGATGATGAGTTATTTATAGCAAAGCATAAAGTTATTTCGTCCTGTGTCAGGACTTGATTGAATAGCAATGATGAAAAAGATGTTCCACCATGTACACCATGTATTGTAATCTCTAGGTCTTGTATTGATTATGTCATTAGCGCAGGAAAACAAAGTTTTGTTAACTCGAGATCTTGAGAAAATTATCCTGTTATCACAAGAAATCAACCACTTTTTGAAAATGACAAATAACTAAAGATAATGGTTGGAAAATAAATGAGATTAAATCATTATCTTTAAAAAACAATCTTTGTTTTTCTGAGAAAACAACATGTACACTTAGTATTAACTAATGCTCCTGTAGTATTAACTGTGTGTCAACATTATCCAGAAATTAAAACTAACGCTTGTTAGTTTATACCAGTCAACTTTGTCATTTTCTCAGTCAGTGTCAATTTTAACCAAACCAATATTTTTGTCCATCTATGTCTGTAATATTTTGTATAATTTTATTTATTTATTTGTATTTATTTATTTGTTTGTTTGTTTGTTTGTTTGTTTGACCAGCAAAAGTGTCAAATCTAAGTTTGTTATATCAATGTTTCCAGTATTACAGATTTCTTCCTATGCTTCAGACAAAAAAACCCTTTACATCATTTATTATCATTCTAGGCAAGCTAGGCTAATCATGATGCAGATAAATCCTGGCAAAAATCCAACCATTTTATTAATGTAGCAGTTTGGCACCCAGATATAATCCAGATACTGTATAATTTTAATAATTATATGTGTAATTTTGCTTTTAACTTTTCATCTGAGATAACTTAATTCTAGCTAAAATGTATTTCCAGTTTATTAAAAAAAATTAATTAAACCTTGAACAAATAAATTATAGTGGCTTGCAAATGTATTCACCCCCTTGGCATATTTCATATTGGTGCCTCACAACCTGTAATTTTTTTAATTACTTTTTATTTTTACACAAAATAGTCCAGATTGGTAAAGTGTTAAAAAGGTATTTAAAAAAAAAATAAACACTTAAAAAAAACCAAAAAGCTTTCATTCATATTATTTACCTCCTTTGCTATGATTCCCCTAAATAAGATCTGGTGCTACCAATTACTCTATAAGACACATAATTAGTTAAATAAGGTCCACCTATGTGCACTCTGTAACATGATTTCAGTAAATATACACCTATTCTGAAAGGCCCCAAAGTCAAACATCACCGATAAACAGTCACCACCAAGTAGGTGACATAGTAATGTCCAAGGAGCTGCCCAAGCAAGTCAGGGACAAAGTTGTAGAGATGTACAATTCAAAGTTGGGTTATAAAAAATACGAAAAACTTTGAAAATCTTACATAGCACCATGAAATGCACTCTCAGGTTTTTTTATTTTGGTACTATTTTCTGATTGCATCACCATAACAAATATTTTGTATCTTGAAGCCTGTGTAAATTGATTAAAACCCTACAAATATTCATTTAATTTAAGGTTATAAGGCATGAAAATAGGAAAAATGACAAGAAGTTAAATACTTTTGCATTTGATACTGTGATATACAGAAACAAGATAAAGTAAGTCAACCCAGTGGAATTACACACAACGCACCTAAGTGGACCACCATAATCACGGAATATGCCCAGCACAGGAAAATCAATAAGGCTGCCACATCTCTAAATTGATACTTACAGGGTGTTATGTATTGCTGACTTAAAAAAGGTTAATTAATAATTACAAAACCCAAACTCAAAAAATAGTGTCTCATAGACTAATTTTTGATATGGAGCCCCGTTGGTGACATTGGATATAAAAAAAGAATACAATGCGTGGCCACAGGATGGTTAATGTTAGGTTGTTTATTTTTTTTTTTTATGCATTATTATCTTGTGGCCACAAGATAGTAATGTGTGGCCATGCATTATTATTTTTTAATGCAATGTCACCAAAGGGGCTCCATAGCTTAACCATTCGCAGAACAAAAAGCCCAATCTAACTCAGGTAGGCAGACAGACTTGCAGATAAATAAATGGAGCAAATGTCAAAATCAGAGGCTTGACAGAACACAAGTTTCAGTATATTGACACTACAGGATACTAGGATAGCCATCCATGACTGGGAGTTCATGGGAGCTAATTGGCCGAGCTCTCACGAGAGGGAGGGATGGCATGGGTGTCTGGGAGCTCATTCGTTCGAGGGGGCGGATAGCACTTTCCCTCCGAGTGTGTTAGGCCACCCCAAAATACGCATGCGCAGCTGTTTGAAAAGAGGCGGGTGGTAGCATCGCATGTCATGGAGGAGGCGTGTGATGTGAACACCTCTTTATTGGGTTGAGGTCTGAGCTCTAAGCTCTGATTAAGCCTCTTCAAAAGGTGTCATTTCCTGTCACAGATTTTTATGTTCATCATTACATTGATATAAATATAAATGGGTACCAGTAAAAAATACTGGGAAAGTAACCTGTAATGGATTAGCATCCCATCTAGCAAGAGTTGAACTCCTAGTTGCTTCATGCTTCAGAAACCAGGCTCCTTCCTGATGAGCCAGTAGGCTTGGGTGTAAAATGCCTACCCATTTACCTAAGCCTTTAACTTACCTTTATTAAATTGGGAATTTGTTTTCCCCTTGATGATAGCAAGCTTTCCATAACAAAGAAGCAAGGCAGCAAAGTAGCCCCAAATCATGGTACTCCCTGCACCATGCTTTACCATTAAATGATGTTTACATATCCTTTTATTAAACAATATTTTTTTTTTAGAGAACAGCACCCTCCGTGTATGTTCAAGGGTTTGTGTACAGTAGTCTCATGAACAGAGATTTTATCAAGTTTTAATGATTCCTTTAGCCTTTAGCTCAGGGGTGTCAAAGTAAATTTCACTAAAAGCCACACCACCAAATTTCATAGATGGCCAGATAATCACTGAATATCTACTCAAAAAGAGGCAACCATAAAATCTGCATGGCAAAATCATTAGTTATTCAGGATGTTTTGTAGGAAATCAATAAAACTTTGAACATTTATTTTATTAAATTTTAATACATTTAATTTTTTTTTCTTTGATCTCTTGTATCATAGAAGCATGACAAGACTGCATGACTGTAGTTAACAATTTACATTCAATATGTCAAATAGGCTAATATACAAATTTAGGCAATGCCTAAATGCAGAGATGCCGATAGATGTCTCTTGATAGGTATTCGAGTCTGGGTTTGCTTATTGCTGCCTTTCTGATTTCCATGTTCTGGTCTGGTTAGTTTTATTATTCATTAAAGAAGCTTATGTTCTGTCAAGCTTCTAAGTTTGGTGTTTGCTCCACAGACATTTATTTGCTTTCAAGTTTATCTGCCTACTTGAGTTAGATTGTGTTTTTATTCTGTGCAAGTCTGAGATGTTGTTTATGTTCCTCTATTTTTGGGTTTCAATTTTGTTAATAATAATAAATCATTTTTATGCCTGTCATCATGCAAGTCAGCGATATACAATATCCAATCAGTGTAACTGGGAACACAATGGTTTAATTAAGTATATTCCAGTGTATTTTGTTTAATGTTATACTATTAGAATTAATTAAATTTATGAAAGTAAGTGCAGTCAGCAGTGTACTTTCAATAAAAGCTTTGCAGTTACCTGTCCTCACCACTGAGAGCATGTGTGTTAGACCTGGTACAATCAACTTGATAGACCCAAAAGCAGGACAGACACGACAGGGTACGGTGAAGGGAAGTAATCCCGTTTATTAGGAGCTCAGAGTAAAAACAACGTGCACGTGGGTGCTGTGGTAATCAGGGCTGGATCGTGGCGAGGCTGTGAGAAGCACAATGCTCTGTGAACGTCACAAGACGATCTGGCAGGGGACCGAGGGAGGATGCCGAGCTTTTAACCCGTGGCACGTGATGGGAATCAGGTGGGGATAATCAGGGCAGAGCCGGTAATCACCACCCGTGCAGGAGGGACTCAGGATACCTGAACAGAGAAAAAGCCAGAAACTAACATGAGACAGGACATGATTCATAGCCCCCGGCGGGCTCTAACAATGTGGCAGTAAAACAGGTATATGATGTGTAACAACACAGTATTTAACTTTTAACAGTAACTTGTTGTAGAGTGTCCAGTGATCAGTGGATCCTTGTCAATAATGCAGTAGAAACAAAAATAAAAATTATGCAATATAAGCACAAATAAAGGCTATTTTCATTTCAGTTCTGTGCAGCTGTAAGCTACCAATCATACTTGAGTCAGGAATGATTAGTTAGCACTCTTCTTCCATTGGTTAGTTGAGACAACCTAACCAATCATCATCCATGAACAGCGTATAATCACCTAGTGAACCAGAATGTATTAGACAGCAATCTGACAACTTATTTCACATCATGTACCCAGACCCTTAACTAACACTTTGTGTCTCCCTCTTATTGTGATGAAAAATGTATGCTTATGTGACTAAGTAGTCAGAGAAAAACATTCTCTCAGAGCATGCACATCAATTCTTTTTCTGATTACAACGTCACTTAAGATCAAACTTTAAAATATTTCCACTACAGTGCCTACAATGAAGACAGTATTAACAGATGGCATGGGGAAGATTCTGTTTAAGACTAAAAAGCACTTATTAAGGAGAAGAATTCCTGAAACTTAAAAAGTTCCAAAACACTGTATCAGAAAAAAATGGGACACCATTCCTTTCTCTAATGTCCTGCAACTGGTCTCAGTTCCTGGACATTTATTGCCTGCTGTTAAAAGAAGAGGGGGTGTTATACATTGTTAAACTTTAATAAGTGTGTTACCGCCTTTTTTAAATGTTTATTTTCGCAGTTTAGTTTTGTTTTCTATGTTCTTTTGTGAATAAAACATGGGTTTAAGATTTCCAAAATAATTGCATTTAATTTTTTATTTACATTTTAAACAACTTCCCAAATTTCTTGTAACTAAGATTGTAAAATACATATTTTCTATTTGGCCAGAATGCACCAAATGTATTGAATGCTGTATATTTTTGTATTCTTATGAGATAACGGAAATATTCTGTATTTTTTTATTACACTTGCAGTCATTTACCAGTTTGATGACGTATGCATGCAAACAGGAAAGTGGTATCAGAAGAAGAAAACCACAGTGATCCACAAACTTCGAAGAAAATTCATTCAGGCAGTGTTAACACAGCTGATGAATTGTACAAATGCGGATTTGTCAGAGATGGAAAGAATGGCTAAATATTTTGTAAAAGGTGTTCAAATAAGACATGTGATCAATGATAAAAACTGTCTTGATAACATACTAGTATCAACAGGGGTAAGTACAGACATAATCAATCAGTACTTTTGTAGTGTACTAATTCATATCCAGTCTTTCCCTATAAGTAATTATCAATCAATTTATAGTGTACATTACAGGATATTTTCATTCACACTTCACTTTTTTAGGAACACATGTACATTTGTAGTTACCAATAAATCATATGGCAGTTTCTTAATATACAAAAAAAAAAGTTTCTTGCATGTAGAGGACAAGAGCTTTAGATAATGTTCACTAAAGCATCAGAATGATGTGGATATTGGTTTCAGATGGATTGCTTTGTATTTCAGAATCCTCTGATTTCTGGGAGTTTCATACATATCATTCTCTAGATTTATCACAGAATTATGCTAAATAAATAAACTAATAAAATGGGGGAAAAAAAGAGACAGTGATCCCAGTTTCTGTAGTGTAAAGTGACTAGGAGTTCAACTTCTTTTGGATGGGATGCTAGTTCACTGGTTATCTTCCCAGTAATTTTCTGGTGCCCATTTATACTGCTGGGTGGACACTTGTGATTATGACCTTGTCCAGGGGTCTTGGCACAGTGGGGGTCTAATGGGGATTTAAGCCCATGACCTCTCGATCATGAGCCCAGCACCCTAAACACTACACCACAGGCCCCATCTTTGCATGTACAACACATTAACCTTGAAGTGGATGGGCTACAACAGCAGAAGACCACATTAAGTTTCAGGAGGCATTTAAACATAAAATCCCCTGGTGGTTTTGAGGTCTTCAGTTATCTAGTTTGAGTCTGTGTCCCTGAGAGCCCCAGATTCTTGTTTGTATCTGAGAGAGGAACCTCATGTGATTTTCCACCTTAAAGATTCAATATTATGCATGTTCTGAAATGTATTATGTTTAATTAGTCTGAAAACTTGCACAAGCCTTTTTTGACCCACACGTACAAAGCCTTAAGCTGAATTCACACAAGAGGCAATGAGCAACAAGCAAACATTCAAAGTCTCTAAACGCCAGTGGAATGAGTAACGAAAGATGACATTTTCTCAGGCAACTCGAAGTGGGCAGGTGCGGAGTTCAACTGAGTTAAAAATACCCTTGATTGAGAGATGCTGCCAAACCCTTTCCAATTCTCCTCCCCTTGACATGAATAGCAATTCAAGTCACTCGTTGCTTCCATTGTGAATGCAGCACACAAGCACTTCCACGTATGGTAAACCTTCTGCGTATTAGCACTTTTTTACTTTGTTTGGGAACTTTTTCACTTCATGAGAGTGTTTTTTTGCTCAGCAGGTGCACAGAACAGGATCACTTATTCTCCCTATTACTATATGCTCACTCAAAACTTCACTTTTGAGACTTTGAAGGCACAGACACTGATGTCAATGCTCTTTTGATTTCTCATTTCTTTTCATAATGATGTCAGTTAACTTCTGCCTTTCTGCTAAGGTTATGTGTATTTACCATAGACCCTGCAATATAATGGTATTTACTTTGTACCTGAGACTTCTCAGGAAAATGTAGAAGTGCTGAACAACTCAAAGTCCAATTAGGACTAATGATATTCATGTATTTAAAATCCTTTTTTCTTCCTCTTCTTTTTTTCTATTTATAAAGACTTCTATTTGTAAATCTGTGTAGATTGGTAAAGTAGGCGACCAGCAACTTTATTATTTTTAATCAAATTGACATATGGCAAACAACAATACTAAACAATAGTATATAAATAGATACAGTAAAAGATAATATATAAATAATATAAAAGTTACGCTCTTAACGTAAGGCATTAAATAAACTTGTAATAACACAGGCAGGCAGTAGTCTTAATTTAAGCTTACTGAATGCAGCTGCATAATGCAGTGTGTGTGTGCGTGTGTGTGTGTGTGTGTGTGTGGTATACAAATGAAAATCACTTGATAAACAGTGTTTGGAATTCTTTTCATTTTTAGAGTGTTGTAAATGAGAAAATGGAGAAAGCATTTCATCATGCAGTTAAGGAGTTAAAAAGTAAAGCTCCTGTTCAGTGTGTTCTGGCCGCAGCAGTTCTTGTTGAGTTTTTTCAAATTAATCTTGAGAAAGCTACAACTGAAAAGCTGTCTGAAATTGTCAAACAAAATGATATGCTGCATGGCTCCCTGGCAAGTCTCGAAGACTCAGTGAGAAAGTGAGTTTCTTTTTGTTTTTCCCTTCTTGCAGCTGGTTAAATTAATGAATCCCAACTGTTGTTCCTTTACATGGTGTGTGTATATATATATATATATATATATATATATATATACTACCATTCAAATGTTTGGGGTCTGAAGGTTAAAAATTATATTTTTTACTTAAAATAATTTTGTTCTTGTAGTGAACACAGTGTGACATTGGAACACAAGTATGATGTTTGATAAAAATGGGCCTCTGTACACCTATGTAGATATTCCACTAAAAATCCAGCTGTTTACACCTATAATAGTTATTTACAACATTAACCATGTCTAAACTGTATTTCTAATTGATTAAATTTATTTTTATTTTCCTTTTGAAAAAAAGAAGATTGGAATAACTCCGAACATTTGAATGGTGGGCTCATGTTCTCATATAGCCTCATGTTCTCTCATGGTAAATTGTATAAGTGTATAAGCACGTTCACACTGAGAGGAACAGAAAAATGCAGTGCTCTATTAAATGGTGAACTCAAAATTGTCAAAATGTTACATGTGTAACGCTGCACACTTCTAACCCTCAATGTTCGCACTGCAGGTATGTAACAAAAGGGGAGGGATTACCAACCTGTTTTCAGCCAGTTGTTTTTAAGGGGTGATCAAATTAAGTCAGTTGATATTTTTGGGTAATATGACAATTACAGTCTAATAATGTAATTGTCATTTCCATTAAGTGTTTGCAGCATTCGATTTGAAACAACTTGTCTGTCGAAATGTAATCACTATGTGAGTAAGTGCATAATATGCATTGTGTACTACATTCACACACCAAATGTTTGACCAAAATCCAGATTTTCATAAATAGTGACAGCAAAGTGCAGTTCTGTGATAAGCAGTTGAGTAAATAAACACTTATTCGCATTTTTTGATATATGTTAATTTTTAATTATTATCAATTTCTTCTACAGGGGAATTTCTAAAGCTGTACATTATGTGTATTACCTGGCCTGCTCAAAGTCTCCAAAAGCAGCTCTTTGGTTTATGGCACTGTTTTATGCAGTAACTCCAGAATCTGCTGATCCATTAATATATAAGAAGTATATGTCACAGATGTGTGCAAACAGGTATTACTACCCACTTTTATTTAAAAATTGAATAAGAAACTATTACACATAGTAAAAAAAAACATTAGTGTCTGGATTAGAGGTGCCATAGAATGCATATACTCAATTTTTAAAACAGTTTTAAATTGATGTTTAAGTAGAAGGCATGTGACTAGTGATTTAGCACACCCATTTATAGCACTAGGATTTGACCATAGATTGAAACAAGTAATTTTTTACTATTCTTGTTATTGTAATGAAGAGCTCAGCTCTGATTCGCAAGTTTGCAGGAGGTGTGCTTTACTAAGGCACCACCATCCACAGAGCTCATATCAACAAGTTGTGATGCACTCTGAGAAATTCCATTTAGAAATGTTATCAACCATCTGTTTTTAAGTTTATGTTAGAAAAAAGTATGCTAGGGAATGGTAGTTAAACATTAGGGAATTTCGCAGGAGCATGCTACACCACGCTTTTTCTGTGAGCTGTTTGGCTCAGTGGTGTTTAGTTCCCGGTGCTTGTTGATTCCTTTGGTGAAGAGAATTTTCACAACAATGCATGCAAAGTCTGGGAGATTATTTTGTATCATTAAATCAATGATGAGCCTAATAGCTTATTCCAGTAACTGGCCACATCTCTGAAGTTTCTGAGAGCATACCACATATTATATTCATAATATATAATTATGAATTTTATATATATAAAATATACACATAATATATATATTCATTAATTCATCTTTTTCCGCTTGTTCCGGGGTCGGGTCGCGGGGGCAGCAGCCTAAGCAGTGACTCCCAGACGTCCCTTTC
>JAQMYF010040426.1:0-11290 GCA_030014195.1 Neosilurus mollespiculum
GGATCACGTTTTGCACCTATCCCGTCGTGTCTGTCTTGCATTTGGGTCAGCCTGTTCTCTGGTACCAGGTTTAACACGCCTCGCCAGCCAATAAAAGAAAAGTGCATATACCATGCACAGAACTTGCTCATGAACTAGAAGCGATTAACTAGGTGAAATGAGTATATATGGAGACTGAGAAGGGGAAGTTCCTCTCTCATATACCCGATTTTGTATGGTGTTGCATTTTGTCTTTTTGCAAAGATAACAAAATGCTTGCTGCTCCTGATTTCTCTCCAAAGGCTTTTACATGTTCCTTTTGGTGAGGCGCTGCTCCCATCCGTTGTCGATAATGTGTTCTGCGAAAATCTGGTGTCCCTTCCAGAATGTCCAGTGTAGCCAGTATCAGCTCTTTATCCACACAAACTTGACCAGGATAATGACTCATTTAAAATGTAATGTTGATACCCTACTAAGGTTTTTTATTGTAAGAGATTCTGATCACATATTGGAATAACCCTCACGGCACATTAAACAAGAAGGGAAGTATTGTTCTTTGGATAATCAATAAACCGCTGGTATGTGAAACTGTTTGAGTCAGTGGGCTTCGACAAAGCGTGTTATTTTAGGCCTGTAAAAAGTGATGAACAACTACATTGTTTTCATCTGAACAATCTTATTCAGATGGTTTAAAGAGAATGTACATTTAAGAAGTGCACCCAAGTTTGAAGAAATGGAGCCAGATGTCATTTAAGAATTTTTTATTGCACTAATTTGCAAAAAAGTTTTATTTACAAATGGTTTAAATAACCTGGAAAACACAATTCAGAGCAGAGATCCTGAGAGGATCACCATAGTCATGGAATATAGCTGTCCGGTGTCTGCGCGTGCCCACTACAGGAGACGCATCAAAGTTGCTGCATCGCTGAGTTGATGCTGATTTGCTGTTGTGTCTCTGACTTGCGTGTTGATGGGCAGGAAATAAAATAAAAAAACGAATCCCCCCACAACACCCAAAAAATAAATAAAAATAGAGGCTCATACACCACTGCTCAGACTTGCACCAAATAAAAAACACACAATCTAATTCAGACAGACCTGCAAGTAAATAAATGTTCATGGAGCAAACACCGAAATCAGAAGCTTGACAGAACATTAACTCGTTAAACGGATAATTAAACTCAAAAGACCACAGGTGAAACCCATGAAGGGGAAAATCAGAAAGGCAGTAAAAAGCAAACCTAGGCTCGGACATCTATCAAGAGAAATCTGATTTTCTGTTGTAGGAATTTTGCCATTTTGATGAAGCTAGTTTGTGTGTTATATTAAATCATGTGACGAGGCAGGAGGCTGTTTTTGGTGGAGGAGCCTGGTGTGGACTGTGGTTGAAACATGAGAGATGATAGTAATTCAGTTCAAGAGATTCTGAGAATTCATCAAACATGTAAAATAAGCCGAGGTAGGCTGTGTATTAAGGGTTGGGTCGAACCTCTGCATAGTTCTTGACCACCTGTGAAAACCGCACCACTTTCATATAGCTGGGTTTCCCTTTTTGATCATTCCACAAGTATTCAGGTGAGAGCACCTTGGTGGGTTTGTTGTACAGGAAGTACTTGTTCAGGTGAGACTCTTCTTGCCATACCGCTTCGATGTTATTGGCTCGGTCTATGTCCAGTTGTATGCGGCACGTCTTCACCAACTTGAGCACTTTTCCGAGGCGCCCTCCGATCACAGCGCCTTCATAGTAGTAGTCTCCTTCACTCAACGGAATGTGGGCCTGGGATTGAGGACGGCGCTCATACGTGAAATGTTCCCGAGTTGCTCCGAAAAGAAAGGGGTGCAGCACACCAACAAGGTCACCCAAAGACTCCGCCCCCCAGTGAGCATGGAATTTGGTGTCGACGTCGAGGCAGAATATGTAGTCCACCTTGTTGATGAGCTCCTTTTCAATGAGCTTCTCGATCAACTCCATCCTGGGTAGTGAGATTTCCTGCCGGCGGTTCGAGCTGGCGGTTTTTATTACTGTCAACTGACGCCCCTTCCCCAGCGTCACCACGGGAACCTCGTCTGGGCGATCTGTGAACAGGTAATAATGCACTCGGTAACCCACCATGAAGTGCTGCTCTGCTGACTCCAGCAAGTCCTTCAGGAAACGAACGTACCTGCAGGGAAACATTCAGCTCGTTAATTCTGAAACAGATGAACTACTGAGGATTGTGATGGAATTAAAGTTTATCAGTCACAGTCTGAGGGCGTGTTTACATTCATGGTCTGACCGGTGCTGGTGCTGGAAGGTCTGGTACATATTTGTGGTCAGGATTTTCAATCGTACCAGAATGGTAATCGTTGGTATTATCTTAATTCTTGGCCCATTTTGGCAAACATAGGAAGGTGCTATTTGCCCTTTTCTGCATAAAGACCGACTGACAGGGAGAGAAGACACGATGCCCCCCCTACTCAGAGAAAATTCTGATCTCTCTGCATAACTGTGGCACTGCTGAACCACTTACTCCTACTACGGTTGCAAGGAGGCTATATCAGCCGACGGGGCGAAGGCAGGGTACACCCTGAACATCTTCCCAGACTAACCCAGGGCAATGCAAACAACCATTCTGACTCACACTTAAACATTAGGGGCAACCAGGAACAACCAGTTAGCCTAATGTGCATGTCTTCGGGCTGTGGGAGGAAACAAGAGTACCTGGAGGAAACCCACGCAACATGCAATCCCCACACAGAAACGCCCTTGTCGAGCCCGAGACTGGGTCCCAGGACCTTCTTGTTGTGAGGCAAACTTGCTAAGCACTACCCCACCATGCCATTCGGGTACACATTTGTGATGTGCTGAATAGCTTTTTTTCTTGTGCATCATCATTATTGTCCTCCCAACAACCATGTTTTCATAATTAACACAATAACATACCTCTGTGAACGCTCATCTTCCAGGTTCGCGTATACCTCCAGATACATTTAGCTAGTTACATACGTTATAGTCGACGCCCAGTCCTGCCAGTTACATAGAGCCTATAACCACACACCTTTACACAAAATGCTTTGCAGATGTCATGTATCAAGACGTACTTCCCCAGAGCGAAGAAGGTGGTTGCCATGGTGATGTTCATTTTTTTGTAGATGTTGTCAATCACTGTCAAATCAAATGTATCCTCCCACACGATTGGAGCTGACCATTTGGTCATCATTGCAATATCTGGCCGACTGAAAACGCACACACAGACACACACACACGCACTTTCTTACTTTTACTTTAAGTCGTTTAACCAT
The DNA here is from genome assembly GCA_030014195.1 of Neosilurus mollespiculum. Classification (NCBI taxonomy): domain Eukaryota; kingdom Metazoa; phylum Chordata; class Actinopteri; order Siluriformes; family Plotosidae; genus Neosilurus; species Neosilurus mollespiculum. The sequence goes on from JAQMYF010040426.1 coordinate 3,262, forward strand.
CTATTGGCAGGTACAGACAGGTCACTCACCTGTTACTTATCACACTGGGCTGTTTGCATGCAATCCTAGTAGTGAAGTAAATATTATGATTATTATTTTTATTAATAATAATACCATAGAACTGCTGATTTGGTGAATCTGATTTGTCAATGTTTTATACATGAGCTCATTCCAATACAGTATTGTTTCCATAGTAACAGCTGATTTACAGGGAGGACAACGGTGGGGTAGTGGTTATCACGTCCGCCTCACAGTAAGAAGGTCCTGGGTTCTCGTTCCGCGTTTGTGTACGGAGGTTCCTTGTTCTCCCTCTGCTTGTGTGGGTTTCCTCCGGGTACTCCGGTTTCCTCCCACCGCCCAAAGACATGCACATTAGGCTCTTTAAGAATTTAAATTCGCTCCGAGGTGTGAGTGTGAGTGTGATGGGTTGTTTGTGTGTGTGTGGATGTGTTGACCCTGTGATGGACTGGCGAGCTGTTCAGGGTGCACGCTGCCCAGAGTCAGCTGATGCGATGTCGTTTTATGTAAGGAGATTTTGGAAGGACGTATCACGTATTTTACGTCCAGTATTTGGGAGGAGTCTCCAGATTCAGAGCCTTTACACTTTGCAGTTCTTCTGTTGAATGACAACCTGTGGGGTTTTTTTTTAAGTTCAGTAAAAAGGTTAAAGAGAGGCTGGAGACAAACCGAATGTTTATATCTTTTAGAATGGCGGCGCAAACAGGAAGTAACCGGCTCTGTGGATCTTAGATTATTCGATTATAAGTGCATTCTGCATAAACAGATTTAAATCATGATATTATTTAATAAAAGAACATTTAAAATTGTTAGATCAATCAGATCAACTCGGTTGTATTTCTCTTGTTGCTGTTGTTGTATCTAGATGTAGATTCAAATCAGTGATGATCAGAACAAAGTTATCAAAGAAACACTGTTTTTAGAGGAAACAGTTCACTAAATGCATCATCATCAATAACATCAGCTGGGGTCTCGTCTGCGTATATAAACCGGTGTCTGTGTCTACAAAGGTGTGTGTGTGTGTGTGTGTGTGTGTACTCACCCTGCAGGAAAGATTAATTCGTTATTACCATATTTTTTTACTTTCCTGAAATATAAGCAGGCACAGAATTATTGCATGTGGGGATATATATTTATACATATATAACATATATAGATAGGTTGATAGACAGACCGACAGAGGGACAGACAATCAGACAGGTAGATAGACAGACAAATGGACAGATATGTAGTCAGACAGGTAGACGGACAGATGTACAGGTAGACAGACTGACAGATAAAAAAGGCAGACAGATAGAGACACAAGTAGACAGACTGGCTGGCAGACAGACAGACAGACAGACAGACGAATAGACAGAAGAACAGGCAGATAGAGAGAGACAGACAAATAGATAGAAGAAGAGACAGACAGGGAAAGAGAGACTGACAAATAGAGGGAAGATCAGACAGACAGGTAGATGGACAGAGAGATAGATGTATAGACAGAGGAATGGACAGACAGGTAGAGAGAGAGGGACAAGTAAACAGAAGATCAGACAGATAGATGGACAGACAGACAGAGAAATGGGTGTGCATGCTGCAGGGGAGTAAATCATAACGGAAATATTCACAGTATGTTCCACGGAATCCTACAACACAGTTACACAAATTCAGACTCGTGTTACGCGCGTGTATCTTCACTGCTTCCTTCTGAGCGTTAAAAACCTCTGCCTCACGTTTCTGCCTTTCCAAATAAAAGAGAGACTCATACAGTGAGAACTGAATAACTGGTTGCAATCGAAGGAAGATAAAAAATGTAAATTAACATGTCACGCCAACATGTCAGTCTGAGTCTAAAATCTACGATGCAAATATCTGTTCAAAATAAATAAACAAATAATACAACAAACAGAAGAAGCTTCTGTTTCACTCATCGACCTCGAGCACGACGGGAAAAGAAACCGCCTGCTATCAGGGTTTGTGAGACTTTGCATTTCTGTGTGTGTGTGTGTGTGTGTGTGTGTGTACTCACTTAGTCTCTCTGCACTCCAACACATCACTGAAACACAGAACATCACACCTGCTTCATCACACAGTTATTAGAAACTCATTCACCTTCAGTTATCATTCCATTCAGATCAAGGTCGCAGGATCATAACGTAAATACAGTCCGAAAATTCAAAAGTCACTGTCCAAATACTTATGGACTTTTTTTGCAAGTGTTATTTTGACTACCTGGACCAGTGAAACACACACACACACACACACACACACACACCTGCATAGGTGGATGTTAGTGTGCATTTCATACCTGAAATACTTCCCGGTTGATGTAAAGCAGAAGTAAAAGAACCTGATGAAGGAAACACACACACACACACACACACACACACACACACACACACACATACATTTAACTAATACATCTGCTGCATCACTTGTCAGCAATTCAAAATTATTTCAGTACTGTGTGAAAACAGAGCACTTGGCAACTTTGAGGCAAGCAAACATACACCAGGTTACATCCACCAACATCCAACCCCAATTCCAAAAATGTCGGGGTGCTGCGTGAATTATAAATAAAAACCAGGATGCAGTGAATCGCAAAGCTTATAAACCCACATTTTATTCACAGAAAACATATTGAATGTCAAAAGTGAAAAATATCCCCTCATTTTAAATTTTATGGCAGCAACACACTTTAAAAAACTTGAGACGGGGCAACGAGGGACTGGAAAAGTTCACGGTACTTAAAAAGAAACAGTTGGAGGAGCTTCTACAGGTCAGTCTCACATTATAAAAGGAACAAAAATCAGAGCTTCCTGATTCACTCGTTCAAACCGGGTCGCAGGGAGACTGGAGCCTATCTCAGCCGACTCTGGGCGAGGGCGGGGTGCACCCTGAACAGCTCGCCAGACCGTCGCATTGCAGCACGCGCACAACCATTCACACTCACACTCACGCTCATATCTAGGGGCGATTCGGAACAGCCATTTCGCCAAACGTGCATGTCTTTGGACTGTGGGAGGAAACCAGAGTGCACGGAGGAAACCCACACAAGCACAGGGAGAACATGCAAACTCCACATGGAAATCCCCTCACTGAGGCCGCGACTTGAACCCAGGACCTTTTTGATGTGAGGCAGATGTGCTAAACCCTGCAGTACCATGCCGTCCCTTCCTGATTCACCTCAATATAAATATAGATATAAATATAAATAAATATATATATATATATATATATATATATACAGTACTGTGCAAAAGTTTTAGGCACCCTATTTTTAGTTTAAACTGTGCTGTAGATTTTTATTTTATAATTTGTATATTAGTAAGTTAGTCCAAAAAAACACTTTTTATTCCCAAACATTAGTTTTCCATCACAAAACGAAATTGAAAATGTTAGTACAGAATGTGAATAAAGAAAGCAGTGCATTACGAATAAGAGACGACTTTTCAGACAGAACTATAATGAAAGCTGCTGCGATTTTCATTCAAATAAAGAACCAAGTGTGAGAGTCAACATTTGCAGGAGAACTGGGTCTGGTTCTGTACGAGACCCGGGAGATACTGTACCTGTAAAACTGCACAGACTCGACCTGATGATATTCTGTTTTTAAACCAAACTCATCACACCGAATACTGAATTACTTTCATTTATTACTGTAATCTGTTGATCTGTAATTTAATGTCGTTATTAATATGTAAATATAAAGATCTTTGTTCTACACCATTTCTCTGCATGTGCCTAAAACCTTTGCACTGTACTGTAGGTATATAAATATATATAGTCTACATATTGTTTTTGTTGTTGTTGTTGTTGTTGTTGTTGTTAAGTGTTCATTGGGAAGTCTGGGGAAGGAGCTCCGACGTAAAATCAGGTGAAAATGAGATCCGAGTTTATTGATTCGCCGTATGATGAAATGTTGTAGTTACACTTGGTGATATTCTATGCATTTCTCCTCCGACTTCCAAAATATACCCTCGAGTATCTCTTTCCTAATATAGAACATGAGAAGGAAACTTTATCTCTCCAAGTATGGAAATGTAAACTTGTACATTAGTTATGAACTTGGAAAAATATTGTGAAGATCTTTGTGTGTTTTAGTTCAATGTTTGTTTGTTTGTTTGTTTGTTTGTTTGTTTGTTTGTTTAATAAATATAGATATGTGACCCAGTCTGGCAAAATGAGTCACAGTGACCAAAAATTCAAAATTGAGTTAGCCATACCATTTAAAAGAGGAGACTCTAAGCTTTAAAATGGTTTGGCTAACTCAAATTTGAATTTTTAGTCACTGTGACTCATTTTGCCAGACTGGGTCACATATATACATTTTGACTGACACTAATCTTTTTAGAATATTTTTGAGGTCAGGAGCCATGAACGATCATGAACTTCAAATATAAACAAAACTTTTGCACCAATAATAATAATAATAATTATAATAATAATAATAATAATAATAATAATAATAATAATAATAATAGTGATGATGATGTCATACCCGAGGAGTAACACGATGAAAATAAAGAAAAACAAGAAGAAATTCTTTCCAAACCGCATTGTGACTCTTTACCACTTCTTAAAGGAGCACAGAGACTTTGATTCCGTGTGTGTGTGTGTGTGTGTGTGTGTGTGTAGGACAGGGGTGTGGCCACATGAATGATGCAGCTTGAGAAATTTAACCCTTAAAGAAGAACTGACTCTGATCCCATCTGTACCAGGTTTATTACTACAGACGTGATGCCGCCACACTTTATACCAAACGGTGGATTTTTAAAGGAAATTCAAAAATTCTATCGATTCAATTCATTAAATACATGAAGAGGGTACCACGTGTGTTTTTTAATACTTGGGTGCCTTTAATACATCCACATCAACCGTACTATTAAATAATAGCTGTAAGCAGCAATTCCCAGCATCCAAACGAGGAGACAACTGAGGAGGACGAGGGGTGATGAAGACAAAAAGGAGTGATGAGGAGGAGATAATGTCACAGAGAGGGGGTGGAATCTGTGAAGAAGTGACACAAGGGACAATAATAATCTTAGACCCCAAATTACCTAAACAAGTCTTTCCCTATATTGTAATTGACCATATATGGAATTGTCCATATATGAAAGGGGGCCTGACCATAGGTGGGAGGGTGGGGTTACATGAGGGAAAAGACGTCTTCAGGGTCTGGAGAAGTCTGTGTAGGTACCACGCTCTGGTAAGTGTGTGCTGTGGTCGACCAAGATGAGGTTTGATGTGTTCGGCGCACGTGCGAGGTTACGGCGACTGATTTCGCCACTCATCCGATCTGTTATGAGAGCCAGTTCACAGATACGATAATGCATTACACTGATTGTGAGATTAGTCCATTGTATCTGAGATTAATACTGCCTGAGTCCAGGATTTCTCTCTCTCTCTCTAGCTCTCGCGCACACACACACACACACACACACACTCATGCACACACTTAAATTCTGTACTTCTATTTTTGTGGGGACATTCATTGACATGTTGCATTCTAGCTCCTTTCCCTAACATTAACTGTCACTAACCTGAAGTCTTACCTCTCAAACATCCCTTTAAAAAAGTGAGGACCAGCCAATACGTCCTCACTCTGCAGGTTAAAAGCATATTCCGGTCCTCACTATGTAGCAAGTACATGTACACACAGCCACCATCTTCACAAATCTCAACCTCTGCCATCTCTACTAATAACCCCGACTTCAGATCGGTAGCACGATTCAGGTGAAGTCTTTTCGGATCGCTAAGAATGAATCGTGATGCCCTTCGGTTTACTCTGTGTGCCAGGTGTTTGTAAACGATGCCGAGAGGGAAACACGATATCAGTCACTTCATGATGTGCCGCCAGTCCATATTTCCTGGAGTCAGAATCACTGTCAAAAAATCATCATTACATCTGAGGGAGTGAATTTAATGCAAGTGTTTAAAGTTTCATTTAAAGGCGAACACTGAAACGTCCTGTGATGCTAAACAGGTCTGTGTGTTTGGACGTGTTGTGTAAAAGGACTGATGATGAGGATGATGAGGATGATGAGGATGATATATTGTGTTTGTGTCTGCTTCTCTTGGGCACTGTTTCAGGACAATTAAACTGGATTAAATAACATTTCGTAAATGTTTATTCTGCTCCTCTGTCCTCAAAATGGGGCAGCATAGCGGTTAGCACGTCTGCCTCACAGCAAGAAGGCCTTGGGTTCAAGTCCCGGGTGCGGCGAGGGCGTTTCTGTGCTACAGGTTGCATGTTCTTCCGCGCTTGTGTGGGTTTTCTCCAGGTACTCTGGTTTCCTCTCACAGTCCAAAGACATGCACATTAGGAGAATTGGGTCTTTCAAATTGCCCTGAGGTGTGAGTGAGGGTGAGTGAGTGTGTGTGTGTGTGTGTGTGTTGGCTCTATAACGGACTGATGGGCTGTTCAGGGTGCACCCTGCCTTCTATTCAACCAAGATGTGTCTTCGTTGTGTTTTTTCTGTATAGAAATCTCACACACTTCATGTTTAACATGTCACTCGTGTGTGTGTGTGTGTGTGTGTGTGTGTGAATATATATATATATATATATGATAATATCCTCTATAGATGGATTACGGTCTAACCCATTTGGATGGTTTCTCCATCACGCTGTGTTATTGACCCCAACATTTTTTTTTTAAACACAGTGGTAATATTTTGGACATATTAAAGCACAGCATCGATTCTGACTGGCAACATAAACATATAGCAGTGTGAGGAAACCCATCAGAAGATCCTGTAACTGGAATAAAAAATTAAATTATTAAGTCGTATTTTCACCATATTCGCTCCTATCAATAATATTCATAAATTTCCAACCTATTTATCAATATATAAATAAATTATTAAAAGGTGTCTTCCAGGTGTGCCTCGGATCCAGGTACAAGTCAGACAGGGGTTTTTTTGTGCTGTGCTGCCACCTAGTGTAAGGTCGAGTCATTACACATACTGCAGAAATATCTAATATCCACGAACTTGGGAAAATAATTTCACAGAATAATTTTATAAACGTGTTGTGGCTCTATGTTATGACCACTAACTGGCTCTTTATTCTCCAAAAATTGTGTGTAGGTTTCACTCTTGTTCTTTTTTTTTTTTTTTCTAGTAAACTCATCTGATTTTTTTAAAATTCGGTTTATTTGTGTGAACATGGCGAGTGATATGATCCTGTTTACTTTCACAGATTGTAACCTACTGTAAGGGAGAGGTATAATGACATTATTAGAACATATTATTTTGTAATAATATAAGACAGTAAAGCCGCACCAATCACTGGACTGTTTTTTGGTGCATGTGGTGCATTTCCATGTTCCCTTCTTTAGTTCATACCTGAGTTCCTATGTACCAGGGATGTCAAACTCATTTTCACCACTTAATTTCTAGCTAATTGAAGGCCAGATAATCACTGAACATCTGTTTCATAAGTGTTTTTCAGAAACACTGAGTGCTGCCACCATAGTACGAGTCCACCATTCGACGGATCCGAGTTAATAATGCCATAGAAACTGTTGTTGAGCACCGTAGGCAGTAGTTTATAAGCACAAATAAAGCCTTATTTAGTTCCGTGTGCTTCAATTCTGTGCTGCCAAAAGCTAGCTTGCAATCTTTCTTGAGTAATGAATGACTAGCCATTTATTTGAGATGGGCTGCTGCCACCTAGTGGATGGATAATGAATTACGTTTCATGGTAACGGTTAATACAAAGCATGTACGATAATCATATTTTTCGGGTTTGATCTGACCCCAGTGGGTGAGAGTCCCTTATGCACAGATCCGGACCGGAGATTGAGCCAACAGACACAAACACTCAGGACAAAATCCTTTTTAAAACATTCTGTTTACTGAGTTTTGCTGAACAAAAAATTTACTGCCTCAAACAATAACCATTAGAGACAGTAATATAAGTCCAACAAACCACAACTTCCAAAACCTGAGTGTGTGTGTGTGTGTGTGTGTGTGTGTGTGTGTGTGTGTGTGTGTGAGAGAGAGAGAGAGAGAGTGTGTGTGTG
>JAQMYF010040427.1:0-11285 GCA_030014195.1 Neosilurus mollespiculum
TACTCCCTCTGCTATTTCCAGTGGTTTCTGCTACTCCCTCTGCTATTTCCAGTGGTTTCTGCTACTCCCTCTGCTATCTTCAGTGGTTTCTGCTACTTCCTTGACTATTTCTGGCTGTTTCTGCTCTTTCCTTGACTATCTCTTGCCGTTTTTGTTACTCTTGCCGATGTTTTCAGCAGTTTCCACTTCAGCCACATCTATTTTCAGCAAGTTCCCCTTTTGCTGTGGGTTCCCTGAGTGGCTGCCATATTGCTTCTTGGGATCACTGTTGTTTATAAATGAATAGATTAGTTTGGTATTATTGCACCTTAGTGTGATTCTTTTTTATCTTGAAATATTTTCTTGGGGAAATTTGGGACCGCCAATCAGCCAACTGTGCATGTCTTTGGACTGTGGGAGAAAACCGGAGTACCCAGAAGAAACCTACATAAGCACGGGGGGAACATGCAAACTCCACACAGAAATGGCCCAAGCCTGGAAATCGAACACGGGACCTTCTTGCTGTGAGGTGAATGTGCTAACCACTCTGCCACTCTGCCTCCCGTAAGCAAGAATAAATGCAAAAAAGCACAAACAAATACCATCTTTGCTTATTACAACACCGGTTTTGATTTTAAAGAAGACAGAAAGCTGAAACTAGCTCGATCCACCATCGCTTTATCATGCTTTCTTTTGCCTTGTGTATGTCAATGACATGTAGTATGACTCACCTGTTCCAGTTGGATGGATTCTACCACAAGCGGCCCCTACTTCGGGGTACAACCTGAGCCGATCCACTAAAAGCATGACTGCTGAAGGCTGGAAGTCAATGTCTCCATCTAGAGCCAGAATGTATGTATTCTCCTTGGCTTTCTGGAGAAGAAATAATATTCTAAGATCTGAAATGGTTCTGCATTTATCTTAGAGTAATCACACTTACCTTTAACTGGCCTTCAATATTTTGTAAATCCATTTCCCCTTGCTTGTACATCTGATAGTAGATCCTGTGCAGCCTCCAGCCAAAGAGGTAGTACATGTACATGACCTTTGGTGGAAAGACACAGAATCAGTACGTGAAACTTTAAGCCGCTGTGCAAAATGAATGTAGTTGTTGAGAGAGTGTATGAGCATAAGATTAGTCCTGATAATACACATGATTTCAACCCAAGTGAAATGTGCAGCTGATCGTGATGCATACTAGAGTTTTTTTCTGGGAGAAGGAGGTGTGGAGGGTGGGGTGTGGGGTGGTGTCATAATTAGGGGTAAAATCTGGATAAAAATATCAGTTTTCAATAAATAATCCATATTTCAACATAGTGGACACATATAGGGTCGGATCTACTAAAGGTGCGCACTAAGGGTTGCGTCTTGCAAAGGTGCAAAATAGCGCATCTGCATCCAGTTAGTACGTTTTCTGCAATGAATATGCAACATGGGGCGTTTACACGCAATTGTGTGTGTGCTGAGAGGAGAAAATGTAAATATATTATTTTAGCACACGCAAAGCGATTTATCAAACCTGAAAGCAATTGTGCCAACACAAACTGCATTTATATTTAACATGTGTCAAAGGGGAGTGCAAACGGTGTGTATGTGTAATTGCGCACACAAGGGTGCGGTTATTGTGGCGAGAAGGAGACACCGAAACGATGAAAGAAGACGCAGAGAACGCATTTTTCACCCACGTGTGAACTTTTTGTAATGACTGAGGAAACAATCATTAAAACTTATCGCCTATTCAGCCTTGCCATTTTAGAGATTTTGGAGGAACTCAGAGTCATGCAATACCTCCGTATGGAGCAACGACCCAATGCTGCGGGGAGGCAGACATGCAGCAGTCTCATTCGAAGTCACTTCTCGGGGTATGCATTTATTTTTCTATTTTCATTCAGTATGTAATGCAGAAAAACTCCTTGATTAAACATATGTTGTAGATTAGAATACGAGTGCCAGAACGTTCCCTCTGGCCTAGTTTGACCCAATAAATAAATAAATAAGCAAATCAACATTTATTGAAATGAAATCACTTTGTAAATTCATATAAACATATTATCAAACGAAATACTCAGTCTCATTAATGTCGAATTCGGTTAAGTCCTGCAAAATCATATCACACACACATTGCTTCAGTCACAAAATATATTAGAGTATAGCTCTAAGATTCACACTTGACTTGAGTTTTTTTTCCTCAGCCTACATAAGGCTGGAACTTTCCACCAGATGTTCTAACTGATGAAGCTTTTTGGATTAGAAGCGAAACGTCTTCAAAAACCCCCAAAAGAAGTCTGGTTGCTTGATTGTTTAACCCACTGCAGGAATTTACCAGTATGTTACACTTATACATTCATTCATTTTCTAAATCACTTAATCCTAATTAGGGTCACGGGAGAGGCTGGCACCCATCCCAGCCGACTCTGGGCGAGGGCAGAGTACACCCTGGACAGTTCGCCAGGCCATCACAGGGCAGAAACAGGCTGACAGCAACCAAATGGCCTCCTCTTTACATGGAAAGCAATGGTTCTTTTACATGCCTCTCACTATAGACAGTGAGAGACATGGCTGGCCTTTAATAACCTTGTAAGCTGTACTTTGTGGACAGCAGTGACAACCAGGTGACAATGGGGCTTGAACCCATGACCTTCAGATCAGTAAGCCAGCACCCTACCACCGGGCCACCACTGCCCATGTTACAATTAGTTGAAATAAAAATTGTGGAGATAGAGTGTGGGCATAGGAGGCTTGGTGGCGCAGTGGTTAGCATGTCCGCCTCACAGCAAGAAGGGTATGAGTTTGAGTCCCAGGCTCTACAAGGGTGTTTCCGTGTGAAGTTTGCTTGTGTTGGTTTTCTCTGGGTACTCCAAGGCGTTTTCCTCCAAAATTCCATAACATGCACATTAGGCTAACTGGCTGTTCCAAATTGCTCCTAAATGTGAGACTGAATGCTTGTGTGTGTATGTGTGTGTGTCAGCCCTGCAATGGACTAGAGAGCTATTCACGGTGTACCCCACCTAGAGGCGGCCGAGATAGGCTCCAGCGTCCCCATGACCCAAGTATTAAGCTAAGTAATAGTATAAACCATAATTAAGTGGTATAACGAATAAACGGATGGATGGATGAAGGTTTAGGCATTACAGTGGAGGGTGCAGCAGCTCACCTGAGACCATCGCTTTTTGTGGCGGATCTGCTGCTTGTCCTTCAAGTGAACAAAGAGTGTGTTGCCATATGGAAGTGTGTACTGCAGACGGCATCCATACGGTGTCTGGAATATTTTCTGGTGAGGAAGAGGCTTTCTTTCCCTAAAAGTACTTTTGCTGTTCTCTGTGTATATGCTGCAGGACACACACACACACACACACACACACACACACATTTTTTTTGGGATGTTTGCTTGTTTATTTATATTTACAGGTAAACAATACAACTTCACATAAAATATAGTATCAGTGTTCAGCCTTAGTACAGCTCTATTGCATATGTAATCAAATACCAATGCTAGTAGCATATGATTTTTATTGTGTGACACTGACAGTATGCACAATCTGTTTGGCTGTTAAGTGGTCTGGAATTTCCCAGTACAAGCAGGTCAATAACATTTTTATAAGCCCACCAGCACTGGTGCTGGTAGCACTGGTTGCTGGTAGCAACTGATGACGAGCATACAGGAAGTGAATTCTTCTAGCCTTCTAAATGGTGAAAAGATACAACAGCCAAGAGAACCAAGAAAGTTTATCCTAGAACAGAGGAGTGAAAACACCATTAAAAAACCTCCAGTAGGCTCCTGAGTGGCACATCGACAAGGTGTGCAAAGGTTCAAATCCAGGTTGATGCTGCAGTCATTCATGGCTGGGAGTCCATGGAAGCTAACTGGCCAAGCTCGCGTGGGAGGAAGGGATGGCATATGCTTGCCTCCCTTATACTTACAGCGATCACCAGCCAATCAGGGACATCTGTGAGCTCATTCATACAAAGTGAAACGCAACAAATTCTCTCCAGTTGTGTTAGGTCGCCCCCGAGTGAGAAGTTCTTAAAGATGCAGGTGGCAGCATCACGTCTCATAGAAGGGGCACATGCGTGCTTACGCCCATCCCTGGTTAGTGGTGGTGTAATGTGGAGGCAATGCCTGACGGTTCAGAATTAGTTATAATACCTCCAGTAACATGAATGGTTTTCCAACTGGAAAATTGCAGCCAAATTCACCGAGCTGGGAAATCTTATCTCCTTCTTGTAGAATCAGGGTGCGAGTTGTGTTTGGTCATTTGCCTTTAACTTGAGCCACAAGATTCTTTCTTGTAGCTTCAAGGTTTTTACAAGAATAGGTGAGCTCATCATCTTTCAGGATATTAAAGATGGTTGAAGCGTGGGAAAGATATCTCTGGATGCTGCAGTGGAAGCTGGGTTGGTGTGCCTGGTTCTTCATTGGCATTTTTTTTAGCACATACACAACTAATTGCCTTCTTGAGCTGGTAAGTCAAGAATAACCACAAATTAATTATAATAAACAACTTATAACCCCATCAGATTGGTCAGTACTGGGAAATTCCAGCCCTCATCCTCATCCTTAATGGATTGATATGTCAAAACCTCGGTCTGGAATTAATAAAATATATATCATCATCATCTTCTTCTTCTGCTTAATCTGGGGTTGGGTCATGGGGGCAGCTGCCTAAGCAGTGAGGTCCAGACATCCTTCTCCCCAGCTACTTCCTCCAGCTCTTCCGGGCCAAGAGACATAGTTCCTCCAGCATGTTCTGGGTTGACCCCCGGGGTCTCTTCCCGGTTGGACATGCCCGAAACACCACATCAGGTAGGTGTTCGGGAGGCATTCTAATCAGATGCCCGAGCTTCCTCAACTGGCTCCTCTCAATGCGGAGGAGCAGCGGTTCTACTTCAAGCTCCGTCTGGATGGCAGAGCTTCTCACCTTATCTCTAAGGGAGAGCCCCGCCACCCTGCGAAGGAATTCGTGGTCTTGTTCCTTTAGTTACTACCCAAAGCTCGTGACCATAGGCGAGGGTTGGAAGGTAGATTTACTGGTAAATTGAGAGCTTTGCCTTCTGGCTCAGCTCCCTCTTCACTAAGATGGACACAGTACAAGCTCCGCTTTACAGCAGAGGCTGCACTGATCCGCCTGTCGATCTCCCGTTCCATTCTTCCCTCACTCGTGAACAAGACCCCGACATACTTAAACTCCTCCACTTGGGGAAGGACCTTTATATATATATATATATATATATATATGTGTGTGTGTGTGTGTGTGTGTGTGTATGACCCATTACCAAAAATGACTCTTAGTGAATCAAAGTGACTTTCTGAGTTATGCATACCCAAAAAATCTTTAAAAACAATCATAATTTGAAAAAGATATCATGACATAATAATGTACCAGAGTTTAACTGAATTCATTCAAAAAAAATTTTGAGAAATTAAATTCACTCAGAAAGTCAATTTGTTTCATTATGCCTCATTTTATGGAGATGGGTCCCATACTTGTTTGTTTCTTGTTTGCATAATCACTTACACATAAACATGTTGAATGACTTCCACCAGGGTCTTAGCATACTCGTTTATACACCGGTTGTTGTCCTTGGTCAGGAACCCATCATCAAAATAAATGTGAGACTCAAAAACTACGTCATGAAATTGGTTTTTCCTCGGTCGGAACTTGTCCAACCTGGCGGGGAGAAAATGCAAACATTCATTTAAGGTTGATCAAGGAATCTATAGAGTGGACAACTTATTTTTCACCATCAGAATACCTGAACATCGAGATAATCATCTTCATCATTTCTTCTGCAGTCTCATGCCACATGGTTGCACAGAGGTAGATGGTCAATTTCTCCGTTTCCTTACTGACAAAAGTGAAATAATGTTGATTCCAGATGTGAGTACACTGTAGATTGAAATGCATTGTTGTTTGTTAAGTGCACACACACTGGGTTACCTGGTTTGACCTCGAGGAAGCATAACCTCAAACTTGGAATTCAGGAGCATGGATTGGTCAATAAATGCTGCTTCATACAGGTTGCGAACAAACAGGTCCTTGGTCCTAGAAATTCGTTGCATGTTCAGGAACCAGATGTAGAGTGTGCACAACACCAGGCCAAGCCACCAGCTCCCCAAAGACAATCCAAGCAGACTATAATTCAACACAGACTCCTTGTCTGGGAAGTGGTGACACAGGTCCCGAGTTAAATCACTAACCAGCAGTCTCATGACACCAAGCCCTGGACTTTTCACAATCGCAAAGGTGCTACAGTAATTAGCAAATGTGGTTTGGTTCTGGAGCTGTAAAGTGCAAAAAGAAGTGACAATCAACTGAAAGGTCAATTATTTTTTATCTGTTTGTATATTTTGCTTCACTGCTTAATCCTGCAGCACTGGGCGAATGCGGGGTACACCCCGAACAGCTCGCCAGTCCATTGTAGGGCCAACAGACATGCACAACTATTTACAGTAAACTCACACTTACACCTAGGGGAAATTTGGAACAGCCAGTTATCCTAATGTGCATGTCTTTGTACTGTGGGAGGGAACTGGAGTACCTGGAAGAAACCTATGCAAGTGAGGAGAACATGCAAACTCTACATAGAAATGCTCTCACCAAACCCAGTACTAGAACCTAGGGCCTTCTTGCTTTGTCATTCATTCATTCATTTTCTGAACTGCTCCTAATTAGGGTCACAAAGAGGCTGGGGCCCATCTCAGCCGACTCTGGACGAGGGCAGAGTGCACCCTGGACAGCTCACCAGGACATTGCAGAGTGGACATTGCCTTCTTGCTTTGTTATTATTATTATTATTAGTAGTAGTAGTAGTAGTAGTAGTAGTAGTACCTGTTGATTGACATTCATAAAGGGAATCCAAACTGCCAGCACAAAGGCCCCCAACGTGGCTGGAGATGCGAGAATCATGGGAATGATGAAGCTTCGCCGCACAGCATGCATTTTGCAGGCAATCACGGCCATGTATCGACACAGGGCTGAAGACAGAACCTGAATAGCAAAGAGGCTCAAGACAAGAGTTCTGGTAAAGTTGTTGACTGACAGCACCGATGACCAATCTTGGCCAGAAAGCTTCACATAAAGTCCAAGGACAGTGAAGGTCACAATAATTCTCACCATGCTAGCCACGATGTTTACGAAGCTGTAGGACCTTTTGATGTCCCGGATTGTGTTCTGGAAGAAGATGACATGATAGAGCATGGCATAGTTCTCCCACCAGTTCAAAGAGACAAGGATAGTGCCTCCGATGGCTAAACCCACAAATAGTGGCATGTTTTTGTCAATTTTCTGTCTGAGATAGTTAACAGCAAAGAGGCAGAAACCTGCAATTAGGAAAAGGAGAGCAGCTAGCGAAGTGACAATGAATGGTTTCCTTCCATGCGTGACTGCATTCGCCAGCACCTGCAGCATGGCTGACAATATGGCAATGCCATTCAGGAGCATCACGTTGGTCAGGATGTCAAATCGGGGCATGGTGATAAGGGTAAGGACAGAAGATCCCAGAGCCACCAAAGTTTCCACTGAAATAATCTGGACACAGGTAAAGAAATTTCAGTCACCTTTAATCATACTGCAATGTATAATACACAGGCATGTATTAAAAGCTCAGGCTTTATTATATGGCAACATGAGCTTATTGGCTTCTTTTAAGTGGTCTGGAATTTCCAGTCGGTAACCTTACTCTCGTTTGGTCCCCCAGCACTGGACCAAAACACAAACCTCATATAAAATAAACCATTTTTAAAATAAAACTTTTTTTCTCTTATTTCATTTTTTAAAAAAAATTAAAAAATGCATCAGATCTAACCTTACTCTTGGTGAAATACATCACAAAAATTAAGAAAGTAAACAGTCATGTCAGAGTTGAGCTCAGCCTCATCACACAAACAGAATGTAGGCATCAACTTTATACCTCTTTTTTATTTATTGTTCTTTTTATTTAATAAGAACAGTATTTAAAAAAAAGCCATATAATAAATAATTTTACTTTATTGCTTTTTTATTATTAACTTTATTACCTTGCTAGTTTGGTCAGTACAGGGCAATTCCAGGCCTTGATGGCCCTGTTCAATACTTGTTCTTATATTTCCCTGTACTGACCTCATGCTCACTTGATAAGTAGAATATATCCAAAGACTTGGCAGTTTATATGCATTAACTAAAATATACATATTTAATATATACATACTGTATAATTTATTACTTTTAATCACAGTTTAATGCTTGAAAAATGCAGCATTTCAAATTAAAAAGGAATGTATTGGTATACGATACGATTTGCATCAGAATCTTTCTGGCAGCATGAACTGCCTGGTGAACATCGTCACCTCTGTCACATTCGTTCGTTCGTTCGTTCGTGCGTTCGTGCGTGCGTGCGTTCGTTCGTTCATTCGTTCGTTCGTTTATTTATTTATCTGAGGTATTGTAAACACCAGCATTTGTTTATCCATTCACCTGTTAGTTTCTTTGTGAACATAGTTCTGACCATGCCTGGGCACAGATTTTCAACAACCTTGGTGGGGACTTTACCCTACCTGAGTGCCAGGAATGAATTGATTTTGGAAGGTCAAGGTGAAAGGTGAAGGTCAGAGCAAGGTCACAAAGTTTTAGAGGTACAGAACCATTATCATCATACAATGACCACATAAGGAAATAAAAACAGAACCCATATAGGGCCTATTTGTTCCATTACCCATACTGCATGGTGGAGTTACCTTACGCTCGATGAATGTCCTGTAGTGATTACATAAATCGTGGTATTTAAAGGTTCTAGGTGTGTATTTTAATACATGTTTGAGAGTACCAGTCCTGGATAGTGGCAAAAAATAACTAAAATTACAGTTTGTGTATCCAGATTGACTGATAATGAAAATATGTTCATATGCCTACTCCGGCCGGCACGGTGGCACAGTGGTTAACACGTCCACCTCACAGCAAGAAGGTCCTGGAATTAAGAAACTTATTGATTGATTGATTTGGAAGAAAAGCAACACATGCATGGCTGGTGTTTCATTGCTAAATCTTCTGATCAAGTATCCATATATCAGCAGGATCAAGTATTTTTGGCAGTTCTTCAATGTTTCTACTGATTTTTGAGGAAAGTATGTGGTGGCTGTGTGGTTAAGGCGATGGGTCAGCGGTTCAGTCCCCACTATTACCACTACCTTACTATTACCTTGAGCAAGGCCCTTAACCCTCAATTGCTCAGTTGTATAAAAATGATAATTGTAAGTTGCTCTGTTTTTATTATTATTATTATAATTATTATAATTATTATTATTATTAAAAGAACATCTGCCAAATGCTGTCAATGTAAATGTAAAGTATCAGTGCAATAATTAAGAAAGTTGTTTGCTTGAGTTTTAGACAGTGCCTAAAGGAACTTATCATCTTACTCACCATCCAACCATGAGTTTCAATTCCTTTCATGGCTGCACCAAAATGTTTGTTTAAAACATGCAGCTGAGTCAAATCACAGAAATTTCTTATTTACTGAAATTCCTAAGCTTAAGATCGGAGATAGTTCTTTTTTTCCTTTACTTTTTTGTTCATAAATCCAGCTGTCAGTCACACAACAAGGCAACATAATGACATTAAATCAATTAATAATATAATACCTTGAAGTTCTACCTAATAAAAAGAAGCAACAGTAGTTAGGAAAATTTAAAAAAAGATGAAGAAAAAGAAGGAGAAGAAGAAAGAAAAGAGAAGAAGGTGAAGGTGAAAAAGAAGAGACAGAAGATAAAGGAGAAAAAGAAGTAAAAGAAGAAGAAGAAAAAGGAGAAAAAGAAAAAATGAAGAAGAAGAAAAAGAATACGAAAAGAAAAGATGAAGAAGAAGAAAAAGAAGAAAAAGAGAAGATGAAGAAGAAGCAGAAGAAGGAGACGGTGAAGTAAAAGAAGAATTAGAAGAAAAAGGAGAAGAAGAGAAGAAGGAAAAGAAGAAAGAAGAAGAAGAAAAAAAAAATTCACCTCATAAATAGATCCAATCACAACCACCACAGTTCTGCATCAGCAACTCTTCACTTAAATCTTCACTACTTTATAGTTCCAGGGAGGCCGCTGTGTTTTTATAATCACAGGACAAATTAAATACCTAAATCATCTTTTGTTATATAATTAATTTACTCAATTCCTGAACCGTTTTTTCCTACTAGAGTTGTGTGGAAGCTGGAGCCTATCTCAGCCGACTCTGAGTGCTGGTGGGGTACTCCCTGAAAAGCTCGCCAGTCCATCGCAGGACCAACACACACACAACCATTCGCACTCTCACTCAGACCTAGGTGCAGTTTGGAACAGCCAGTTAACCTAATGTACATGTCCCACTTAAACATGGGGAGAACATGCAAACTCCAGACAGAAACAGGTGACAGGTGTTCTGTAAAAACCTCGTATGTGCCTGAAAGTACTCAAAGTGACATACGAGGTTTTGACAGAACACCCTTGTTATGTTCTGCACTTACCCATAGCACAGTCTGCGTCGATGGGGTTTTTGAATCCTTAAAAGTTATTTTCCAAATACTTTTAATCAGCATTAAAACACTCGGAGCGATCAGAAGGCAGCCGATGAAGAGTAGAGCGTACGGTTTGGTTTCGAGGGTGGCTGAAGTTTCGCTGCAGAGATTTATCAGTAGCAACAGAGATGTCTGTGACAGAAAAAAAATAATAATAATAACAAATATACATGAATAACACACCAGTATCACTGCCAACAGGAAAATAGTCATTTGTCTATAAATATGAGGATTTACTTTGCTAAAGAAGGCGAGTCCAAACACCAGAATTCCCAAAAAAAGGCAGGTGATGACTTCGATGAAGCTTAGACACTTGCGAGGTTTTTGCTCATCTGTAATAATAGGTGTTTCTCGAGCGGCATCCCACGCCTGCCGGGCACTTCAGCGTAACCGAATTTTTAATCTTAGGTTTATTATGATATTATTTTGTAAACAAAGCCAGTTTTTAACTACAAGCAGAAAAGAAATAAAATTTCAAATTGATAGAGATAAGAAAGAGAAATAGTGAATTCTTACCTGTGATGATTTTCACCCCGATATTCATCCATGCTGCACACAGCATTCACTCAGGTAAAGTTACACTGAACAGTAACCCACAGAGTGTGGCGGGGCTTAACTTAAACATTCATGAACAATGGCAGACAGGATCACTGAAACATTCTTCTGTGGTATTCAAATTTTCTGAGAGAGTTTGGTATGTCCCCACCTAAGAATTTAAATTACAGGGGAGGCAAAAATACACACTTTTCTTTCTGTCTTTTTTCCTTCTTTCTTTCTTTTAACAATGTTAATAT
>JAQMYF010040428.1:0-7500 GCA_030014195.1 Neosilurus mollespiculum
ATATCAGCTAGAAAACAAGTCATTCATTTCCTAACACAGTTTAATAACTACATTTGTTCACTTCCGGCCAGAACAGAATGAGTGACTCATGTCATCACTTCCAGCATTTGGTACATTCCCTTTCCGTAAGAAGGCAGTCGTTTGTAAATTTGTTTCAGGACTTGTAAAAGTGTTTTGCACTTGTTGTTTTTGTTTTCTTAAAATGTATTTTTCTTTTCTTAAAATGTATTTTTGTGTTGCACTTCCCGGCCACCGTATGGTAACGGTGAGCCTACAAGGTACTGTCAGACTAGCTTAAATAGAAAACAAAATTATAGGACAGCCAGTGGAACCCAGTAAAAAACCCTGTAAATCAACTTCAGTGAGATCAAGTAAGTATAGGAGAAGTGATGAAACGTAAACCCTCGTCAGAAGTCCAGCAACCTGAACCATTGGAGGCTCAGTGAGAGTAACGGAGATGTGACAACATCCCTTCAAAACAGATAAAACAAGACCAGAAGAAAACTGGTCTGGGAGACTGCCAAGAGAAATTCTAATGAGTACTGACTACAAACATTTTCAGATATTCTTTATATATCTCAGAAATAATTCTCAGAAGAAAAACATCCAAACCCGAACAAAAAGTTTGCAAAACCCTGATGAGAACAAGGCTGAACTTTTTGGTCACAATTCCAAAAGGTATATTTGGTGCAAAAATAACACTGCACATCAAAAGAACACCAGACTCTTGATGAAGCATGGTGGTGGCAGCATTGGTCTTTGAAGCTTTTTGTCTTCAGTTGGAGCTGGGGCATTGGTCATGGTGGAGTTAATTATAAACAGCTCCAGATACCAGTCAGTTTTGCCCAAACCTTCAGGTCTCTGCTAAAAAGCTGAAGATGAAAAGCAATATCACCTCTCAGCACAACAATGACCCAAAGCATTCTTCCAAATTAAAAAGGAACGACTTTACTAGAAGATAACAGTTGTTGAATGGCCCAGCCAGAGAACAGGCCTGAATCCAGTTGAAAATCTGTTGGGTAATTTAAAAGAGGGCACAGGAAGTGACCTCATGATTTCACAGATTTAGAGCATTTTTCCAAGGAAGAGTGGACAGTGACTGCCAGGTCAAGATGTACCCTGCTGATAGACCCCTATAAAAAAGGTATTTCAAAAAATATTAGTGCAGTGGTGCACATATTTATGAACTGGCTGAGTGTAATGTTTTTAGTTGAATTGTACAGGTCATAGAAAAATAAAAATGATTTATCTTGGTATCCTTTTACAGGGGTATGTAAAGTTTTAATAATATTTAGAATAAACGTGTATTATTATGTGTGGGACGATGGTAAAGTGGTTAATATGGTCATCTCACATCTACAGTGTTTTCAGTTCAAACTTCTCAGGTAATTGATGATACCGTAATATTAATGATCTCTCCACACTTATGTGGGTTTTCTCAGGGTACTCCAGTTTCCTCCCACAGTTCATAGACATGCACATTAGGGTAGATGGCTACTCAAAATTTCCCCTAGGTGTGAATGTGAGTGTGAATGTTTTTGTCTTCTTGTTAGTCTGTGATGGCTCACAGTATTCCAGTCCTGATCAGGACCAAACATCAACACGTGTTTACGTCATCATTTATTCATCCCCTACAATGTACTTACATTCACTTACATCCCTACAGGAACAACTCAGCAGATCAAGACCACAACAAGCACATCCATCAGCGGAGACACTCAGAAAGGTAATGACGCTTGTCTAAGCATCATTCCCAAAACTAGGATAGAAGAACACAAAATATCTTCAGATATCAGGACTACAGGGGTGTATTAGCAATCCGGTACACTATACACATGGGAGGAAACGTGAAGAGATGAAATAAAGTCAACTGATGTCTACCACTTTTACATCAAGCACAGATATCTCCTTTACTACCTTAAAACCCCGGCAGTTGTTTCTCACGGTTGGTGGATGGGTGGGGTGAGGACTAACCGCTTTACTCAGTACGGTCCTTCCTTGAATTTTTAATGTGCATGAGGGGAAGCTCATGAACATTCCTTTGTACATGCCTCAACGTCACCAATCATGCATATTCACAAAATGATCAGGTTTTGATGGATCGTGGTCCAGTTACAGCCCAAGTCTACCAATGTTAGCCAGCTTGGAACTCCGATTGTGTTTTTACTTGGTTTTCTAAAATTTTCAAAACTCAGCAAAATTTGGTCGCATGATAGAGGGACCTGTTTTGAACAATACGCTACAAGAAGCTATCATTGCATGAAATCTCCATTTTTAAAAGCTCCAACCACGTAAACTGTTATGAAACGTACAGGGACCAGTTTTGCCTCTTGGGCCTTTCAAGTCCACCACATTGGATTTTTAGTTAATAAATATGATTTTAAAATAAAATCTGAAGAACTGGGCCAATTCGCATGAAATTTGAAAAATGTCACCTGAACCTATTAGAATCCTAAATTTTAAAGGAGAAGCTGCTTTGTCAAAAAAATATGGCCACACAAGATGAGCTTGCTTCATTTTATAATTTACATGCAATTTATGCAATATTATTCAGCGTTGCATCAATCATTGTGAAATCTCTTGAGCAAAATGGCAAAACAGATTCCACAAGTGCTCAAACTAACTCAGTTTAAACCCAATACTTTGTACATGTGAAAATATATTTATTATTATTATTCCTATTTGTATGAACCCTAACTTTAATTAATGTTAATTAAACTAATAAACTTTAAAAAATTAAAGTTAGGGTTCATGACAGAAATAAAAAATATATTTTTACAAGTTAAAAGTGCAATGCATTACCTTGTAAAGGTGAAGTTGCTACGGTAAGGACCACCAGAGTAATGTGAGACTCAAATTATAATGGTGACATGATGCAGGTTTTCTTCCTATTTAATTTTCATTTACTTCTAAACTGTTGGCTGTTCAACACAAAACTTGTTTAATCTTTTTAACCTTTGTCTAAAGGATCAAGAAAAAGCTGCTACTTCAAAGAACACGGCTACCACAAGCCATGAGCGCAATATTTCCTAAACATTATACAGTTGATCCAAGATTTATCAGAGTTGGGTTAAGGTTGTATACAGAGGGAATAGGATCCACACGCAGACCGAAGGGGTGTAGAGCACAATATTTAATTGATAAACAGGTAATCCAAAAACAGCAGACAAAATCGGGGTCAAAAAACAGGCAATGGTCAGAGATATGCAAGAAGTCAAAAACATAGGCAGAGGTATCCAAAAATCACAAAAACTAGTAAGAATGGTCAAGGAACAGGCAAGGTCAAAAAACTACTAGACAAAGATATACAACCGCTGGAAAGGCACAGGAGAAAACTCTGGCACAATCTGGCAAAGCTTGTGGGGACATGCAGGGCTTATATACACAGGCATGAGATGCAGGTGACGAGACACAGGTGAGTGCAATAATCGGGATATGGAGAGCCAAAGGGGACAAAAAGGAAGCACATAATACTAGAACACTAAGCTAACTGGCTGGAGTCCTAACATGTTGCATGGATTATTAAGACATTTTTTGACCTTAATTACAGGATATTCTAAAATTGGAAGCAATCTATTAAAATACACAGATTTCTCCCGCACTTCTCTTCTCATGAACTAAAACTAAAATTAATGCAGAATTTCCTTTTGCCATATGCTTAAAGTTTAATGGAAAAGCCTGAGTGTTGAAGAACATCAGAGCTGTGAGTCAGTAAAACCGCAGTGGTGACAAAATGCCTTTCTTGGATATTTAATTCTCATGTGCTTCTGAACCTCCGGCCACATCAACACAAACCTTGGTATAAAAAGTCCTTCCGCTGAAAGACTGCCAGGGAATTAGCTACGTGGCTCTTGGACTCCAGAATTGCTAACTGCAGCAGAATTTTTTTTTCTGATAATATACATATATACATAATGATATATAATAAATATGTATTTACCTATTTACAATATTTACATTTCACAACTATAAACATCTTATTATGCCTCTGCATCAGTGATAGCCATGGCTAAAGGCATTATGTATTTGGGTTGTCCGTCTGTCTATTTGTCTCTCCATATGTAGACGAATACAAAGGGCTATAAAGTGAGATAAACAGTAAAGTGTTAAAACATTTTTTTGGACACCACTCCTCAGCGCCGTTACTTGCGTAATGCTGTTGCACAATTAAAGCGTGACGGGTCAATCAACTGAGGTAGTGAATCCAGTAAGAGCCACTTCCGCTGTGTTAAATCAGACCTGAGAATTTGGATAAATTTTCTGTCACTGCGTTGTAACTTTAATTTCATAATTTTATGTCTTCATTATTTTTACTCCAGAACTCCTGAATTTGTTTCACGCCTACTGTCATAAGCAAGAACGCAATGCATATGGCTTTGTTAGTGACCATCGATTGTACTCTTCTTTTCACAATGCATTATGGGATACATTATGTTCACTATATATAGTGTATAATTCTCACTATACATTCACCATTACAAAATGGTGAACTCATAAAACATTGCACTCCATAGTAAGTAGTGAGTGTTTTCAGACACAGGGTTGGACTCAAGGATGAAAGGATTGCGCTGAAGGTCAAAGGTCATAGCAGCTTCATGGTTATTCCTTGCTTGTTAGCACTTTGTGTACTGCACAGAGGCATAACAACTCGAATTTTGGAATTTTCCGTGTGATTTTATGATTATTTTATATAAATTGGACGCAGGTTTGTGATGTTCTGTATGATCTCAGGTGGTGGTGTAGTTATTGTCTCTGTGCTGGTTGGAGTCTCTGCTATAGCCGTGTGTGTAGCTCTGCTGCTGTGGAGTCACTTCTTCAGAAAGAAAAGTGAGATCATCATTAAACACATCTCTAATTCTACCTTACTGACAGTAAATGATTCATTTTTACTGAAACTTCTTTGTGCTGATTGTTGATCTCTCAGCTCTTAAAGACGGAAAGACTGATCATATCTATGAATCTGTAGGAGACGTTACACGGCCTGGTGAGTATGATGAGTTTTATACTGTAACACTTCTGTGCAGTTATGAAAAGACGGGACACAGGTTTGTAACATCTTATTGATGCATTTT
Source organism: Neosilurus mollespiculum (assembly GCA_030014195.1). NCBI lineage: Eukaryota > Metazoa > Chordata > Actinopteri > Siluriformes > Plotosidae > Neosilurus > Neosilurus mollespiculum. The sequence goes on from JAQMYF010040428.1 coordinate 5,073, forward strand.
ACTGATTGTATTAAGTTCAGCATGTACTTCCACCACACGACTCTGCACTGTTCTGCTCTCACTGTGTGGATACTGGCTTCTAAAAGAAAAAAGCCGAGGCTTTGAACAATCCACATGGCAAGATGACAAACTGCTGTCAGCCAAACAGAGTGAAAAAGGTTGTTGTTGTTTTAAATGATAATAGAGTCACCAGAATCTCTAAATACCCCTCGGGTAAATTCAGTCCTCAGTGTAAGTTCTGTCTAACAGAACTGTACCAACCAATTTGTATTAGGTACCACTAAGATGATCCAACCACTGTAGGACATCTCAATTAAAAACCCACAAAATCATGGAAATAACAAGCAAACTCCACACAGAAAAGCTCAAGATAGCCATGGGGCTTAAACCCAGAATGTTCTACATCTAGTTCTCACCACTACATCAGCTAATATCACCATGTATTACTCTCAGTACAAAAACATGTCTCAGGGTCTCAGCACATGACTGCTCCAGTGGGAAATCTCCAAAGGGAGTCCAGGTTATGGGTGGAGGGATGCAGTTAATGTAGATCACCCAGGGACCCAGCATACTCTTTCAAGACTTATTCACAAATATGTGCCTCAGTTCCTCCTTAAACCCAGGCAATGATTTTTTTAGTGCATCGGTGAGGCAAAGACTAACTGACACAACCCATCTGCTGTTTTTTTTTTTTTTTTTTTTTTTTTTTAATTATTAATGAAATGTAAAGCTGATGTGAACCAGTGGCATTGACACACAGTGTTATGCAAGGTAAATTTAAGCACTGGGCTAATTCAACTGGGCCAATGGTCCAACTGCACCACTGGGCAAAAAAACTGCTTAAGCATTACTTGGTTGATGACATCATTAGCTATCCTTCAAGAAGCAGTTGAAGGCAAAAGACACAGAGGTAGACAAAGGAAGGCCTGGTTACATAAAATCAAAGAGTGGACAGGACTCAGCATTACTGCCTGAAACCAAATCACTGAGGACAGAGAATAAAGGAAAACTCTGACTTCCCAAATGTCCATCATGGCACCTCTACGATCTCGTGGGTTATGGGAAGACTATACTAGACTAGACTACACATTATAAGTGCTTCACTCCTAAAGATTCCAGGTAATGGCAAACAGGTAGCAGATCTCACTGAACTTCGGCAAGCAGAAGAGTTGGATGTGAGGGCGAGGCTGTTCTGTTGCAAAATAGTTCAGACACTTCAACAGGTTGGTGACTGGGAGGTTTTCGGCTGTGACCTTGGGTTTCCTGATAGCAATGACAATAAATGGACCACCCCCAGTGTGAGGTTGATCAAGAGCAGAGAACTCAGTTAAAGCCTTATGGATAACCTTCAGACACACCTTAGAAACTGTGATGTGGTACATGCCTGTAACTGCTACTGGGCCTTGTGCTGGAGAGCCTATTGGTTGGACCAGGCTCCAGAACACCTAGTGGTCTTCTCCAAGTGCCTGAAGCAGTTTACCTGATTAGATGTGTATGAATCCATGATAATATTTAGTTTATTTTGTTTGTTTACAGCACATGAAAATAAGTTTGAAACCATTTACGTCCTGGCAGCAGATCCAGCTGTAATCAATCAGGGTAAAATCATACACAATACATTTTGAATTTATTTATTAAATACTGTGTTTTCACCTATTGCTCACAATTGTTTTCCTGCACTGCCACAATTTTCATGTACAGTTTGTAGCCACACTGAAGCAAACCGCCCAATGAATTTCGACAGCAAAGCGTTGTCCCAAATTGAAGCTTCTTACTGGAACTCGTTTACCAGAAATTACGATTGCAACATTTGACTCGTGATCTTTGCATAAACTGCAAAAAATAAAAATGAAAAAACTTCCGCATTTGTGGATCACGTCTTAAAATAAACATGTTTTAAATCCGCATTGCTTGTCGGCCTCAGCACTGACACCATGCAGCTCTGAATCAAAGAAAATTGGTAAATGGTGGCCCAGCGGTGGCGCAATGGTTAGCACGTCTGCCTCACAGCAAGAAGGTACTGGGTTCGATTCCCGGCCTCAGGTGTTTCTGTGTGCAGTTTGCATGTTCTTCCCCTGCTTGTGTGGGTTTCCTCTGGGTACTCCGGTTTCCTTCCACAGTCCTAAAGCATGCACAGTAGGTTGATTGGTTGCTCCAAATCATCCCTAGGTGTGAGAGTGAGTGTGAATGGTTGTGTGTGTGTTGGCACTGCAATGGTCCTGGCGAGCTGTTTAGGGTGTATCCCGCCCTCACACAGAGTCACCTGAGATGGGTGCCAGCCTCCCCGCGACCCTAATTAGGATTAAGCAGCTTAGAAAATGAATGAATGTCAGTCTTTTGTTGTTTAGCCAAAATGGTGACCAGTGAAGGTGAGAAGTGTGCAGCATTAAGTACTCAACCCTCAACATTTTCCGAGCCTCTAAATACT
>JAQMYF010040430.1:0-11262 GCA_030014195.1 Neosilurus mollespiculum
CCGCTTCGGGTCCCGTCCTTTGTTCTCCCTCAGGATCTCCTTCGGCCAGCTTGGATCCGGGGTTAAAAACGTCGAATCGTGAGTACATTGTACACCAATGGAAATGAGTCTCTTTAATAGAATTAAGGTATCCCTATCGTAACGAATGCGCTCCATGTTGATGAATTTGCCGGTTCCATGTATTTAAAATTAACTTCAATCAAAAATTATCTTCAGTCTACAGGCCAAACATCAAATATTAAGGTGAATACCCTGTGGCATCACACCTAGTACTGAAACAAATACCCTACATGCTGGCTCCACTGATGTTTCTTTTTATGGTTCAGAGTGCCAAGCAAGGACAGAAAACTTTGTTGAAACTTTCTGGCTGAGGGTGTCCCTGCAGATGATATGAATTAGTCCGTGACATGTGAAATCCCATTATCTTTAAGAAATCTCGATTTTAATGGCTCTCAAATCTTGCCTAGTTTGAATGGATACTGGCAAGCAGGCCATAGTGTACAAAATACTTGTCAACCAAGATCTTGGCTACAGTCTGAGCTTTCTGTCTTTTGTGGGGAAAGCTTGTGCATATGTTGACATGGAGCACATGTCAATGTGCATATGTTGACATGGAGCACATGTTAAAATGGTCAGTGACCACTAACACACTTCTCATGCCCTTTGAGTCTGAGATCCATTGGTCCATTGCTCATTATCTGATGCAATGGAGCTGCTCTATGGCAAGGAGTCTTGTGGATAAGACATTCTCCACAGTTTTTACATGCTGCTCAACATCTCTTGCATTTGGGGCCAGAAAAATCTGCTCTTCAGTAGATTCAAAGTTCTCTCAATTCCCAGGTGTCCTAATCACCATGCAATGACTTTAGCACAGCCTCTCAGAACTCTTTGGATAACAGCAGTTGCATGAACTCTTCATGAAAGGGTGCATGAAGGTCGTCTGCTCATACAATGAGGAAGTACATCATTTATAATCTATATGTCCCATCCTCATTTCAACTGAGAGAATATGAATTGGTATCAGAATCCTTTGGCCATTTTTCCTGTTTCATGCCTTAAAAAGTCTGCCCAATTGCTTCATCATTCTTTTATTTAGTTAATTGACATGTGCTCCATGTTCACTGGAAAAAAGTAAATGTCTGAAATGCTATAAGGAAAGGCTCCCAACTCATCCACATACCTTGGTGACTATCAAAATATTTTGGGAGGATAACATGCTGACAGATGTTTGGCCTCCCAACCTGCAGTGTTGTCCTGCACAGAAAAGTTCCTGGAGAGAAGATCAGCATCTATGTTGTGTCTGCCTGAAGTGGTAAGAGATCTCAAAGCCATAAGTAGACAAGACATTGTTAAGTTTAGCAGTTTGGTGCACATAAGCCTAGCGGTTGTTGTCAGTGCATACAGCGAACCAAGTAACATACAGTAGAAATATTCATATAACATATACGTATATGATATATGACATATATCATATTCATATAACATATATGACATATCATAAACAGCCCACTTGAGGGGCACAAACTTTAACTGGTGTATTAGATAATGTTTCTCAAACTGAACTAACTTTCCACTGGCAAAGATCACAGATCTTATTCACTTGGAGTACTCCTGATAAAGGACAGTTCCCAGTCTTTTTGTTAGGGTTTGAACCCCGATGAAATACCAGGACCCAAACCCAGAGATAAAAGGGAAGTTAAGGTAGGGGTTGATGACTTTCACAATGGGAAATGGTTCAATAACACGTGGAGTGAGCTTACGTGACTCGGTCTGGAGGGAAGATCACGGGAGGAGAGCCACACCATCTGCCCAGGTTTGTATTCCGGAGCGGGGGACCAATGAAGGTCGGCCAGGTGCTTGTTTCTCTCAGCCGATTGAGTGAGTGCTGCTTGGATGTTCCTCCAGACTTCTCGTACCCGTCTCAGGTGTTCCTTAACCAAGGGAATCGCCACCTCCTGTTCCTGATCAGGGAAGAGAGGGGGTTGAAAACCATAACACGCCATGAATGGGGACATACCTGTGGCCGAACTGGTGAGGGAGTTGTGAGCGTATTCAATCCATGGGAGGTGAGAACTCCAGGAAGCAGGGTGGTGGGCGGCAACACAACGGAGGGCAGTCTCCAGGTCCTGGTTGGCCTGCTCTGTCTGACCGTTGGTCTGTGGGTGGTAGCCTGAGTAGAGGCTGGCAGTAGCACCCACTGCCTTACAGAACTCCCTCTAGACCTGAGACAAAAACTGGGGACCCCTGTCAGAAACAATGTCCCTAGGAATGCCGTGTAACTTGAACACATGACGGACCAGAAGGTTGGCCATCTCCAATGCAGAAGGTAGTTTAGATAGGATTACGAAATGCAAGGAAAAATGATCAATGATGGTGATGATGACAGTATTATCTTCAGAGGGTGGCAGACCAGTGACGAAGTCTACGGCGACGTGGGACCAGGGGTGACTCGGGATGGATAAGGGGTGCAGCAGACCAGCAGGAGGTTGATGGGAAGCTTTGCCTCTGGCACAGACAGTGCAGGCTGAGACGAACTCCTGGACATCCTTGGCCATGCTGGGCCACCAGAAGTTCTGTTTGAGGAAGAGGAGGGTGCGGGTTATACCTGGATGACAGGACAGCTTAGAGGAGTGCCCCCATTGGAGCACTTGGGAGCGGACGGGATCCGAGACAAAAAGGCAATTGGGGGGTCCAGTCTTGGGGTCCGGATGGTCTTCTTGAGCCTCCTGCACAATCTGTTCAATCTCCCACGAGGCTGCTCCCACAATGCAGGAGGGAGGAATGATGGGAGCCAGTTCCTTGGAACTGGAAGGGGAAATGAAGGCGAGAGAGGGCATCAGGCTTAGTGTTCTGGGTACCCGGACGGTAGGAGAGGGTATAGCTGAAGCAGCTGAGGAAGAGGGACCAATGGGCCTGGCGGGGATTAAGGTATCGGTCAGAATGGAGATACGCCAGGTTCTTGTGGTCAGTCCAGATGATGAAGGGGGTCTCGGAGCCCTCCAGCCACTGCCTCCACTCCTGTAGGGCCCAAACAATGGCCAGCAACTCTCTGTTCCCCACATCGTAATTCCTTTCTTCCGGGGAGAAACGGCATGAGAAGAAGGCACATGGGTGAAGCTTATTTGTCTCCAGATTTCATTGGGAGAGGACTGCCCCAGCCCCTGTGTCAGAGGTGTCCACCTCAACCACAAACTGAAGGGTAGGATTCGGGTGCTTGAGGATGGGGCTCGGGTAAAGAGCAATTAAAGCTGTGTACAAGATGTGGAGGCTTCTGGTGTACACTGGAAAGGGGAACGGGTGGAGGTGAGACGTGTGAGGGGACTGGCAACCTTGCTGTCATCCTGGATAAAACGGCGGTAGAAATTGGCGAAGCCGAGGAAACGTTGAAGTGGTGGGGACCGGCCAATCGACGACAGCTTGGATCTTGGAAGGGTCAGGCTGGAGTTGTCCCTTGGCAATGATGTACCCCAAGAACCCGACTGACATGGCGTGAAATTCGCATTTCTCCAGTTTGACAAAGAGGCAATTCTCGAGAAGGCGAGATAGATGAAGACGAATCGATTGACCATGTCTTGCAGGACATCGTTCATGAGGGTCTGAAACACCGCTGGGGCGTTCGTGAGACCAAAGGGCATGACCAGGTTTTCAAAGTGGCCCGGGGGGGGTTTGAACGCAGTCTTCCATTCGTCCCCCTCCCTGATGCGGATAAGGTGGTAGGCGTTACGTAGGTCTAGCTTGGTGAACAACAGAGCGTGGCACAGGGGCTCAAAGGAGGGGTCGATGAGAGGGAGAGGTGCCTTGTTTTTGACACTGATCTCGTTAAGTCCTCTGACATCGATGCAGGGGCAAAGGGATGAGTCCTTCTTCTTGACAAAAAATAAATCCAGCACCCAGAGGAGAGGAGGAGGGCCGGATGAGTCCAGCGGCTAGGAAGTCCTTGATATAAGCCTCTATGGTCTCCTTCTCGGGACAGGATAGGTTGTACAGGTGACTGGATGGTAGGGTGGCCCCAGGAAGAAGGTCAATGGTGCAATCATGGGGCGGTGGGGGGGGTAGGGATAGTGGCCAGTCTTTACTGAAGAGGTCGTGGTACTCAGGTGGGACCTTGAAAAGGTCAGGAGGTGCTGGAGGTGGGTTGCGATCTCCCGAGGGAGGGAGGGCCAACAGGAGGCAGTGAGAGTGGCATTCGATACTCCAACTGGTGATGGTGGCATTCCTCCAATCGAAGTGAGGGTTGTGTCTCCGGAGCCAAGGGTATCCGAGAACTAGTGGGGAGGCAGGTGAGGGGATGACGAACAACTGGATGGTCTCCCGGTGATTCCCAGAAATGATGAGGGTGACAAGGGCTGTCTTGTGAGAGACGAGGAAGATCAGGTGGCCATCCAGGGCATGAACCTTCTTGGGGGAGGTGAGAGGCTCAATGGGTACCTGGAGTTGATGGCACAAACCCTCATTGATAAAGTTGTTGTCGGCCCCCGAGTCAATCAACACTTGCACGGAGGTGGTAATGTGATCCCAGATTAGTCTGGCGGGAACAGCCATGCGAGGAGAAGAGCTTGTGGAAGAAGAGGTCTGGCTCACCATTGAGCTCTCCGTCAATGGTGAACCCTCTCTTTTGGCTTGGAGGGACAGTCGGCGATGAAGTGTCCCGGCACACCACAATAGATGCACAGCTTGTCCCTCCAGCGTCTCTGATGCTCTTGGGGATCCAAGCGAACTCTGCCTACCTGCATGGGCTGGCTCTGTATAGCAGAGGGAACCCACGAGACAGTGGGAGCTGGAAGGGAAGAGGGAGTCCGTAATCCTTCTGAAGGGAAAGGGCCAGACGGGAGGAGCAACCTGCGGGTCCTGGACCCTGGCTCTCAGTCTCTTTCCCTCAGCCTATCGACCTGGACCACCAGGGAAATCAACTCTTCGAGGGAGGAGGGCTCGTCCCGGGAGGCTGATTCGTCCTTCATCCATTCCGAAAGACCCTTCACAAAAATCCCCATTAGCGCAGACTCATCCCACCCACACTCGTTGGCTAAAATGCAGAACTCGATGGAAAAGGATGCCATGGACTGAGATCCCTGCATGAGTACTAGCAGTCGCCTGGTGGCCTCCCGCCCATTAACCGGATGATCAAAAACCTTGCACAATTCCCGGGAAAATACATTGACGCTGGGGAAAGCGTTCCACAGCGTGGTAGCCCACTTAGCCGTCCTGCCCTGTAAAGGTTAATCACGTATGCAATCTTGGCTTTATCCGTGGGGTAGCTTGAAGGCTGCAGGTCAAACACTAGAGGGCAATTTAGTAAGAACTGCCCACATGAACCTAAATTCCCTGAATATGGCTCTGGGGGAGGGGGGGATGGTTCCTTGCGAGGGAGGGGGGATGGAGTGCGGAGGGCAGGCTTGGGTAGATGGGCGCTAGGGGGGTTGGGCTGGTGACCCACCTGGGGAATTTGGGAGGCGATATGGGTGGCCTGCTGGTGCAGGTTACGAAGAGACTCCAAGATATCATGCAACATGTCTTCTTGCCATCTGATAAGGATCCCTTGGAAGGACAGGGCCTCCCTCACTGGGTACAGGCTTGCTGGGTCCATTTCTGGCCAGAGTATTCTGTTAGGGTTTGAACCCCGATGAAATACCAGGACCCAAAAGCACACCCAGAGACAAAAGGGAAGTTAAGGTATTTATTGAGCTGAAATAGGGAAGAGGGGGGAACCAGGGACCCAGGGGAGGGAGGAGTTAATCTGTGGATATGGGGGGGCGGAAGCGCTGGGCAAGCAATCCGGAAGAGAGTGTATCCTGCATCGCAGAGGTGGGGCGGAAGCGCTGGGCAAGTAATCCGGAAGAGAGTATATCCCACATCACTGAGGTGGGGCGGAAGCGCTGGGCGAGTAATCCGAAAGAAAGTATATCCTGCGTCGCAGAGGTGGGGCAGAAGCGCTGGGCGAGTAATCCAGAAGAGAGTGGATCCCGCATCGCAGAGATGGGGCAGAAGCGCTGAGCGAGCAATTAGGAAGAGAGTGTGTCTGCGTAGGGGAGATGGGGTGGAAGCACTGGGGCTCGAGGAGGCACTGGAAGGAGAAAAGGAGACAACCATAAGTCATCAGTAAACAAATACACACAGAAAAAGCACTAAGCTAGTGGTTCTTAAGAGAACTGGCCGAGATACCGCGTAGGCAGCGAGAATACTCTGGCACCGGAGAAGCCTCCCTGCCAGGCTTAAATGCCGGTGGTGATTGCCGGAGATCCGGAGCAGGTGTGCAAGAGTGGGTGGAGATGGTGCTGGTGGAAGCCGCCCCATCTCTGAAAATAGAACAAAAAAGACATCACACAAGAAAACATAAACGAAATAACTCCACCAGAGATGCCATCACACCTTTATACGTGCATCTTAATGTAGGATGTATGGTTTCTCAGGATTAGTGCCAGTACTGGAGTATGACTCAGACAATGGATGATTTGATGAAAGGCCTGCATGCAAGATTGGTCCCATCTTTCACCAAAAGGGTCTGACTTTCTGAGGTAGCTCTTAGTGGGGTCTCTGTTGTGTTTCTTACTATTTGATCATATCCTTTGTTAGCTCTGTTAATAGCCTGACAATGAAAGCATAATTGACTATAATCCTGCAGTAGTCACCACATTTCATCATTTCCAAACCGCTTAATCCTAATTTAGGTCGTGGGGAAACTGTCTTCCATCTCACCCAACTCTGGGCGAGAACAGGGTATACCCTGGACAGCTTGCCAGTCTATTGCAGGGCCAACATTCACACAACCATTCACACTCACATATAGGGGCAATTTGGAACAGCCAATTAGCCTACTGTGCATGTTTTTGTGCATGTTTTTGTCAGAGTACTCAGAGGAAACGCACACAAGCACAGCGACAACATGCAAACTCCACACAGAAATGCCCCAGGCCAGGAATCGAACCCAGGCCTTCTTACTGTAAGGTGGACATACTAACCAGTGCACCACCATGCCACCCGTAGTAGCCCCAGAATCCCAGAAATTATTTAAGGGTCTTTAGGTAAGTGGGCATGGGCTAGTTAGTGACTGCCTTAACCTCCTCAGGATCTGGTGAGACACCATCAGCAGACACAATGTGTTTCAGATATTTTACATTGAGCTGGCAAAACTGGCACTTGTTGAAAGATATTCTCAGCCCTGCTTCACCAAGATATTCAGGGCCCTTGAATAGTCTATCTTTACATTCTTCCAAAGATCTTCTGAAGACAATCAATTCATCAAGGTAGATGATGATCTGCAGGAGGTTCATGCCTCCAACTGTTTTCTCCATCGGTCTTTGTAAAGACTCCTCTCAAAAGGAAAGAATCCCAAGGGACATATAGAGGCTGTTTTTTATTCTCCTCTGTCATGGCTATTTGGTAATAACCACTTCTCAGACAAAAGACATAGAACCAACAGTTCCCAGCCAAGGAGTCCAGTACTTCATCAATGCAAGGGATGGTGCAATAATCAGCAACTTTTCAGTGCCCTGTAGCCATACATATCCTTATGGTTGCATTTTTCTTCCTGACAATTGGTGATATGTATGGGTTATGAAATTATTTTGTGATGACTGCACGCAACAACTCTTGAAGGTGCTTTCTCACATCATCAATGTCGACAGGAATGAGCCATCTGACATGCTGCCAAAAAGGCATTGGCTCAGCTAGACGGATAGTGTACACCACATCTTTAGATAACCTTACATCCCGTTTAGTCACAGAGAAGTCATTAGACCTTTGGAATAACTTCTGTCACTCCTTCAGGTGAGTCACCAAAGTCAATCAGGTTGGGATCAAAGCCAGCAGGTAAAGTCTTATTTAATGGAACAGATTTAATGCTCTCAGTAAGATGTGTGCCACTGTTCACAGTATCACAGTTCCTACAGGTGTATTTACTATTAGGGATAGATTCTCAACCAAGATTCTGAAGATGCTGACATTCACTTCAGGGCCTGACATTACCATAAGCTGCAAGAGAACACTGCCTGGAAATGGTGTTGAGGGGTATAAGTCAACAATTAAAAGCTCTTACGTGATGGGTTGTGTGAAGTTCAATTTGCAGATAGCCTGCACATTTTCAACAGGGCCTAGAGTCAGCAAGACTATGCCAAGTTAGGCAACAAGACTATGCCAAGTTACAAAGTCAACATCTCTATCTGGCTCACTGGTGATGAATGCACACTCAGGCATGAAAATCTCATTCACACACCATATGCCCAGAGTTTGTGCAAAATCAACACCACTCTCTCTGCATCTTTTCACCAGGTTCCAACATGGGTTGTATTTGTCCCTACTATGACAGTGTATGTCCCTCTGTAATAGGGCTGGGACAAATCATGGCTAAGATTGTTATACTTTGAACGTCAGACTCAAACCCCAGAGATGAAGACCAGACAGTGGATGTATTGAGACATTAGGTAGGAACTGTTGTACCATGACTCAAAAATGGGTGCATCGATTAAGCCTTCTGGGATTCCTTTAATCCTTAGAATGGATACAAGACCTCTTCTCACAGAACAGTGAACCTCCACACCAGCAGAACCTGAAGTGCATTGGTTCTTCTTTGTTATCTTTAATATCAGAGTCAGTATGCTCAGAGTCAGGGCAGTGTGGTTGCAGGCCCAGCATTAACACCTCTTCATTTCCAGCTGCCTTAGTCTCTACAGATGCAACCATTGACTTAAGAATCAGAATCAGATTCTGCCTGTAATATGGACTCAGCAGGGGTAGGGGAAAACTGGGCCATAGACCATAGGGCTGCAATATCCTCCATAGTCTTTCCCTTAGCCTGTAACAAAGCTTTCAATTTGCTACTGAAATCGTCATCTACAGCTGGGGACACATCTATGCTAAATAGAGGCCATGCTCCTTGAGTTCCTTGACAGGGACATTTAATCCAACTAAGGCTTTCCTACATTCACACAAATCCATCATTCTGTTTACCCAAACACATACTCAGCCCAAGCACTTAACAGTTTTTAGGCTTTCTTTAATTTTGGCAATTTCTACTGCTTCAAGGACAATGGTTTTGAGCCTCATCTAAACCCTCGTCTCTGCACTATATCTTCATCTCAGAAAACATCTCTGCATTAGCATTTGCCAGAAAAGTAAATAAACTTCTATAAATAGTATAACTATGATGAGCCAGTAGGCTTGGGTCTAAAAAGCCCAACAGACTTACCTTGCTTAACAGTATAGCTAACTCAGCCATAGTAAGTGCCTGTGCATCATCATTTTATGCATGGAAATATTGAGTTTTTCCCTTCAAATTCTCTGTTTTTTCATAAATGATAAAACAATGTAATTCAAATTTATATTCCCTCAAATAAGCAATTGTTGAATACAGTAGTCATCTAGTAAGAGAAAAGTATATTAAATACAAACTCAAATTAAAAATAAAAGATGCTGAAAAAGACATGATTCGAAAAATCATGGCACCATTTTTAATATTGACAATTTAATATGGCCAGGACACTTTCCTGAAAAGGACTGTTCAAATAACACTCACACCAAATGTTATGCTTGTATCACAAAATGAACATTGATTTTCCACACTAAGCATCTCCACTAACCTGCCTTATTACTTAATAAACTCCCATTTGTTCACTGGAAAGACCCATTCATATTCACATTTTTCACTCACACTTTTCCTTCACAAAACCTAGACCCCACAAGCTTCAAGCAATGAAATGCTAGTATTACACTTTTAATCCGATCAGTACGTATTATTAAAGTCAAGTAAAATGAAATACTTATGAAATACTTTAACTTGTGTTTTTGCAAACCCATTTTATTAAAAATTTATCATAAAGAGCTATTTATTTCTAAACACCCTTTTTACCATGGCTACAGTCAAGAAAGTATGCAAGTTAGCAAGTAATGAAATTTAAGGCTCAATAAAGGCTGTCCCTTTCAGAACCCTTTGCCAGTTTAATTTTCTGTTGCTACCCTTCAGAAAATCGACTGGATGCTCAAATCTTAAAAAAAAAAAAAAAAAAAAAAAAAAAACACTTGGGGCACAACAGATAACCTCCATTCTGTTGATCATGATAAAATAGCAAAAAATATAATTCAGTAATTCATGTGTGTGTTGAACGTGATGAAGACTTAGTTTTCTTTTTTCAGTAGTTAAGGTGACCAGTGACATCACTGTTCACTGAGCCTATGAAGATTATTTATATAAAGTGTTTTAATTATACCTTCATCTTCTTCCGATTAATCCAGGGTCGGGTTGCGGAGGCAGCAGCCTAAGCAGTGAGGTCCAGGCATCCCTCTCCCCAGCCATTTCCTCCAGCTCTTTTGGGGAACACTGAGGCGTTCCCAAACCAGCCAAGACACATAGTCCCTCCAGCGTGTTCTGGGTCGACCCCAGGGTCTCTTTTCTCAGTTGAACATGCCCAAAACACCACACCAGGGAGGTGTTCAGAAGTCATTCTAATCAGATTCCTGAACCACCTAAACTGGCTCCTCTCAACACAGAAGAGCTCTACTCCAAGATCCTGCCAGGTGACCGAGCTTCTCACCTTTTCTCTAGGGGAGAGCCCTGCCACCCTGCGAATGAAGCTCATTTCAGCCGCTTGTATTCACAATCTTGTATTGACCATAGGTGAGTGTAGGAAAGTAAATCGACTGGTAAATTAAGAGCTTTGCCTTCTGGCTCAGCTCCCTCTTCACTACGATGGACCAGTACAAGCTCTGCTTTACAGCAGAGGCTGCACTCATTCTCCTGCTCCATTCTTCCCTCACTCGTGAACAAGACCCCAAGATACTTGAACTCCTTCACTTGGGGCAGAACCTCATGTCAGACCTGGAGGGTGCATTCTAACCTTTTCTGGCTAAGAACCATGGCCTCAGACTTGATGGGGCTGATTCTCATCTCAGCCACTTCACACTCAGCTGTGAATCACTTCAGCGAGAGCTGTAGGTCCCGGCTTGATGAAGCCTAAAGGACAACGTCAACCACACAAAGCAGAGACAAGATCCTATGGCCATCAAACCAGAACCCCTCAACGCCTTGGCTGCACCTAGAAATTGTGATGCACCTAGAAAGTGATGGGCAGACCCCCTCCCGAACCCCCAGGTACTTCCTCTTCCACAGAGGTCATGTTGGTGGGATTGGGGAAGTCCTCAAAGTATTCCTTCCACCTCCTGACAACATCCCCAGTCGAGGTGAGCAGCTCCCCACTTCAAATTCAAATTCAAATTCAAATTCAAATTCAAATTTATTCATCACATACAAATTATACACAGTACAATATGTAG